>JAPDSC010045377.1:0-39569 GCA_026290005.1 Latrodectus geometricus
TATATATATATATATCCTTTTCATTCTTCTTCAAAGTCTTCTTCTGTTCTGGTTCCGGGTTTTATTGCTCACCCGCTTACATTACGATTCTTCTTATACATCTTCCGTACATGATTCTTTCTTTATTTTACGTATGCATTGTAAGTGTGATTCCCGTTCACATCCAATAGATTCGTGTAATGGATTTCTTTCGTCTTTGAAACAGTAATGTATCCTTGAAATATTTTTGAGAAATATTTTTCACGAATTGATTTTCTTGTTTTAACGGATCCATACGATTGACTGGATGGCATACTTACTTTTTTCGAATTTTCTTCATCATTTGTGATTCTTTCCGAAACAGTATTTTTATTCTGTTTTCCAATAGTTTGGCATACCGTAGCCCTTGTAAATGGTCTTCACGCTTCGTCCGTGGACGAGCGACTTGTGTCCCTTGATTGTTGTGACCTGTTCGATTAGATGAGCTTCGTTTTTTGTAGTTCACATTGAGTTGAGTGCGAATTTCCTGTTTCCAATTGTTCGTGTGACACGTCCTTTATTAATAGACTTTTCCGAGAGAGAGTCTATTAATAAGTTCGAATTGAAATATTGGTCCCAACATCTTTGATTTCCTTACTTGTGTTAAAGTGCACGCTTGTGACTCTTTTGTAATTTTTTTTTCCAGAGACTATTTTCGATTAAAAATGTCATTTTTCAACGTCTTTATTGTTATGTAAAATTGAATAGTGATAGGCTCTCGGTTTCCGTGAATTGAAGAAAATATCAGTTGATCCAAATTGAATAAAATTCTTGAGATTTGAAAAATTTGTGTTCTGATGGACAAAATTCCCTAGTAGCAATTCAACGGTGGGCGGTCATTGGGCAAACGCCTCAGGATGATGAAAACTCACCGGGCCCTGCGCGGCAATAGTGCATGGAACAGTGCACTATTTGTCACCTCTATCGGGGAGCGGCTACGGTATCATTCCCCAGTGAATTGAAGTGACCGGTGCGATGAGTTTATGGCAAATGGGCAGATGAGTTTCGTTCGGTTCGATGAAAGGGCAGTGAGTGTTGCGATGATACTATGCCATGCAATTTTATATTCTACTCGGATAGCAAACCTGTTGTTTTGCTTTTATACATCAAAAATACACTATCATTTAATAAACTTTCTAACGATAGTGTATTTTTGCTTTATAAGCCTGACAATACTAAGGAAAACCCATTTTATTTATGTTTTTTCATATATAATAATGTTTGTGTAGAAAGACTTAATACTTTAAAAAATTTGGATAGTATATTTAAATGAATATTTTTTCACTCTTGGACACACATTCTAGTATTTTCAATAACTTTTATTGAATGCCACAAAGTTGTCAGATTTAGTATATAATTTCATTTTTAGAAATTTAATTTTTTGATGATAGGAAAAGTTCAATGAATTTCCAGAGATCATATTCATCAAGTTTTTTCCCCCCATATTAGGAAAAAATTGTTAAGATTTTTCAAACTTACACCTGTAATTTAATTGTAGAAGTCTGAAAATTTTTATTGCTTTTATAAGATATATATTATTTTAATAAGTCCTCGTTAAATTCATTTAGAAATTTAATTTTGAAAATGAAGATTAAAATCACAAGTTATTCATTTAACCTTTCTTCCAATATATCACAAAAATATATTATCATAGAACATTTCTAAACTATAGGCTTTGATAGATTTAAAATACAACATTGATTATGTTTTAATTTAGAACAGAGACTTTGATTCTATGGTCTTAGTTGAATACATTTTTGATATATTATTCTTTAATTTTATATAAACAGAAAATTTCACTTAAACATGAATATTCTTGAAATTTTTCAAAAGCAATATTTACAGAGCTATGGGTGATAAAAAAATGAGATACATATTTTTGGTAATAAGAATAAATTTATTATTGTAATAAGATTAAAAATTCAGTTATATTCTCAGATAAATGCATTCCTATTTGTGTGTGTGATTGCACTTTTTATTTTAATATTTGTTAAACTCTCAATTTTAATATTTATAAAGTTAATCACAAAAATAAAATGTTCACAAAAGATAAAGGTTTATTATTTTTATTACATATTATATATCAGACATATTATTACAAACACACTTATTAAACTATATTTATTTATACATTAGACTGTACTTTTTCTAAAGCTCTTTTTAAACATTCTGTCCCCATCTCTGTCAGGTGCACACAGCCATTTTTTAATGTATTGCTGTACATCAACATCTGTAATATGGCTATCATGGTGGCAAGTAGAAGCTAAAATGAAACAAAAATTGCTTATATAAATAATGTGATATTAAGAAACAAAGTAAAATCAACATTTCAAACATTTTTATAATTGATATTAATATTAAATTTTATGTGCAAAACAATTTTAAACATTACATGGAAGTGTAATGAAAAATAAACAAAGTTAAAATATTATTAAAAATAACATTTAAATTTAGAAAGAAAAGATGTAAAGTTAATACTACAATCATTCTTTTGATCAAATTAAAAAACTTAGCATTTTAAAAATTGCATAAGCAAAACATAAACAAAAAATAGAAAATATTTATTTTTCCTAACTAAGTAACAAACATGACAAACTCAAAAAAATGTTATTAAAAATTAAAACAGAAAGTTATGAAATATTGTATTATTAGTACAATAGTTATGGTTCTGAAATATTTAGATTAAATGCAATTATTATAAATAAATAGTTACATTTGAATTTAATGATGTTTTCATATTGCACTATATTACTTTTAAAATTTTTACAAGCAGTAAAATTTAAAAAGTTTAAATATAAAATACTAACCTGTTATCAAATTTATAACATTCTGGAAGATGGAAAATGGATGTTTTATGCTTTATCTTCTTCCAGTTATACTGCTTTGACAAATCATTTGTTCTAAATTCCATCAATATTGGTCTAATAACATCACTCAAGCTTGTACCACCTTTATTAGTCAAAACAGTCAGCTGAAAATAATAAACTATTAGAATTATAAACTTCAACATAAGTTTTAGTTCCTCAACCCTTCTAACCATGTTCATGCTTATTTACCTATCAACTAAATGTTTTTTTTTTATTTAGAAACTGTTTTTTTTTTATTTATTTATTTTTTTTATATATATATATATACATTCAGATTGCTTAAATAACTTTGAAATTTACATTAAGTCAGGGAAAAAGTTCCAAGAAAGATGAAACCCAAACCAGGTCTCTGGAATTATTTCTTTTAAATAATTTCTACAATAAAAATTTTAAACATAATTTTTGTTGCAAAAAATATATAAACACATATATTAATATCTTTTAATTTCAAACATACAATTTTCATATTGTTTACATTTACACTAAAACGGTTTGATTATTTTTCCTTGTATTAATATGTGTAATATATATATTTATATATTATACAAATAATCTATCATAACTAAATGTGTTGCTTTTATTCATGCCTTAATATTTATCATTGACTAACAAGGAAAACAGTGACACTCGCATTTTCTTCTTGGATATTTACTACATATTTCATTAATTTTTGTTATTTATTAAATATTATACGCACCAGATTTTTAAAATTCTCTTCAAAAAAGTTCAATCTTTAAGTTAAAAAAAATCAACTAAATAAACATTAAAAGACTCCATATTTTCAATAGTTTGTAAAGGCAAAAATTCACACACAGTAAAAGCAACCCAACTTTATTTGACTTGGACTTTAATATCTTGGTTATACATTTAATACAAAATTAATATGCAAATTGTACTGGAAATTAAACATGGACTAATTTCAACAATTTAATTACAAATGGGACTTTTAAATTTCTTAATATTATCACGTAATAAATTATGAAAATTATTTAATTAAAATTAATTACAATTTAATAGTATTTTTTAAAGTGAAATGGATATACTCACCTTCTTGAATTTTAGATACAGAAGCATAAGAAAGTGTACTGAGTAATGTTCTAGCTGGCAATTTTGTATGATAAGATTTAAGTACATTTAATATGCCATTTATAACAAGAGTTAAATTATGTTTAAAAAAAAAACATTTTTAATTTCTCTTTAGGTACAGAATTGCTAAAGATATTTATTCGTTACATAAAGAGTTAAATATTTTGAAATCTTTAACTGTGGCACTTCATTGTTGATCTGGATCAATGGAGCACAATGCAATAATGCATAAAAATTTTCAATACTGGTTTTTAATTACCATATATTATTAATATTATACATATTTATAAACTAAAAACAATAAATAGACTAAAGTACACAGTAAAATTAATATTATTTCAAACATATTATTTGTAATTCTTATTCGGACTTATATTTTACCAGTGCAAAATAAATACATGTCTACAAAGTGACAGAATTAAATAAATAGGCATTTTAAAGATATGTACTTGTTATTTATTTAAAAGAATTGATAGTACTTACCAAAATATTCTGTTATAAATGCTTGCTAAAAATGATATAATTAATAATAGCTAATTCCAGAGCGCAAATATAGCTAGTAGTAGAAAAAGAAATGGTAAACACAATGCTTTTCAAATATGGCGGCGGCGCATGCGTAGACCTTTTATTTAGTCTACGCATGATTCGTTTCTTCAATCTCTTTGGTAAATACCACGGCTGCCGCTTAGTGACCACTGAATCAATAGCCGATGACGATGTCGAGCACAATGTGCGGTAGAAAAAACAGTGACCGTTTCATGTATAAGATACCGGGCTCGGACCGATGAGAAAATTTGGTGAAAAGTGAGTTTCCAATGGAACCGGTGAATGGCCAGTGTAATACCAATAAGCCTCTGCTACTAGGGTTGTCATCATGAGCCTATAACTTAAGATTCAACAAACAGAATGGCTCTGATAAATTTGGCATTGGATTCGATCAGGGACACGGAAATAAATTAATTTTCCTCAGGAAAAAGCTATTTGTCAGTCGGTTTCATTGTGAATCGGAACAACGTAGAGCATCTTGCTACGTGCTTGTCCGTTCGAGATCGCTTCTCTCTTTATTAACGATTCAAAGGATGGAGATTTGAATCAATGAACTTAAATGAATAAAGTGGAATGGATTCAAGCGTTTGTTCGAAATGAGATGGCAAGAAAATCAGCAAAGTATTTTATCTTACAAACCTCTGAAAAGCCGGATAGTCAAGATATATGCTTTGTTTCCGAAAGCTATAGTAAAACAATAGCTTAGGGACTTAATTCAAATGACATTTCTTGAAATAATCAAGAGAATTCATTTAACGTTTTAAATACATACGTTCAATGTATTCCGTTAATTCTTGAACAATTAACGAATTTCGGAACGAATCGATTGAGTGAAATGTGGGAGCTTGAGATTCTTCTTTAACTTTTCTCAGAAAACATTTAAATTGATACGGTCATTTCTGATGTTGTATCGATTTATTTAAATAAATAAATTTATTTCATTTCGAAAAATTCCTATATTTTCGATGTGGACAAAATTCGAAAGGGTACCGGTGCCCACACATTTTTTCGACCGATTGTAGAATCAATCTCATCGTTAGTCGTCTTTCAAAACTAAAATATTTTCAGATGAGCGTTAGCTTACATTGCCTACCCTATTGTCGATTTTTTTTATTTTTGTTATTGCCCATATCAAAGTTTCAAAGCACAATAAATACAAAATAATTATATATTTTACAATTACAAGTCACAACTTAATGTCTAGCTCAACAATAAAAATATTAATCTCAATTTTAATACTTTTTAAATATCCATTGTCTTATTGCAAATCTGGTCTTCTTATATCTCATTAATAGAATGATATTTGGATGGATATCAGTTACCTCTAAGTTAAGAAATTAATAACTGTAACAACTGGTCCACGAAAAGAATTTTCAACTTTTTTCTGCTTTAAAAGAACTTTATAGAGGTTTTAGAAAAAGTATTATGTCAATGAAGAGATGCGATGACAATATAGTGAGGAAAAAGTCGTTTTGTGGCCTGGTGATTTAGTCTAACCAGCCACTTTTTCGTGGACTGTGCCAGTAACTGCTTTGTGGTCAGTGCTCATATCTAACCCAGAGAAAGAACGTCACAATAGAAGGGAGTATGCTCATTAGACGTTTTGTAAAATCTAATGCCCTTCTGCTGATGTTGCATGCAAAGGAATTGATAAACTCAGATCTCGAACTCATCATTTGATTGTGGCTCAAAATCGAAAAACATTTGACTGTATTTAGAGGATTTGATGAGGAGGAATACGTAGTCGGAAACATTCTACAGCAAACTAACTTAATCTATTGCAGAGCGTGAAATACCTGTCTCTAAATTATCTCACTTAAAATAGTTTTACATCTAATGCCTATGCAAATATTTCTTCCATCAATGGAAATATTTGGTTGAAAATAATATAAATACCATAATAAAGAGTTAACAGTTACATTTTCTTTGATATTCAGCATTGTTTCGCTTTCGCTGAGTTTGACGGTAATAGGTAAGTAAAATTAATGAAGTTTTTTGTTCTTTGAAATAGGGTTAGTTTATAAAATGATGTGTTAATATCGATCATTTTTTTCAATTTGTTATTTTTGAATTTATCATTAACTGAATAATCTCAAATATTAGTTTTGTAAAATGAAAAATTAGAAGCTTAATATACTTTTCCTAAATTCCGAGACTTTCCACATTCTTATTACTAAACGATAATTTCTTTCTGAACTATCAACTTATTTAAGCCATCAAACAGTATCGAGTCCTTTTTAACTTTTATCATCTTAATTAGTTTCCTAACTGTATCGAATGAGAACTCCTATTAAGGAACTTTCAACTTTACCGCCTAAAGATTCTAAACAAAACTAAGGACAATTGCCACATAACTGTTAACTTTATAGTGTGGTTATAACTTTACCTCAATAAACGTGTAGATAAACTTCAAACTTTGTCATCTAAATCAACTTTAAGTGTGCTACTGATTCTTTGGAGATCAGTAGCACACGCTTATTTTAACATAATTTCAACTTTGCAAGACGTTAAGTAACCATTTTTTTTTCTGTGACCGTGTATAAGAACTAAAATTTCAGTGTATGGTTAGAGTATTGAATGGCTTCAGGTACTTAGAATCTTGGAAATTACATTAGATGTCAAATTTTCAGCCATTGTCTATTTCTCATAAGCAGACCTCTTGTACAAAATTGTTTATTTCTAATATTGTTTGACATTTATTTTCAGTATACTTCACACCATGCCACCAAAAAAGGAGAGATCTGACAGTCCAAAAGGTGCTGCAGCATCAACCGCGGCTTCATCTTCAGCTGATGAGATGAGCGAGGACATCTCCTCTCAAATAGACACTCTTATCGAAGAAGGAAAAGATTTCTTAGCAATCTTTGAGTTTTACTTGAGCAAAAAGAACTTTACTGTAGAACAAACTACTAAATGGATGGAGAAGCTCAACAAATATAGAAGTGAAAGAAAACTGAGCAAGTTTGCCAGAGAATTTTCACAAGAACAGAAAAGCGCTTTAAAAATGACAGAAGATGCTATAGAAAACTTCGTTGACCGCTTGTGCAAGAAATTTGACTGGTCCAAAAGTTTGTACTTTTTCATTATTCATTAAAATGACTTTCGATAACTTGATGAAAACTTTATTTGTGACTTCCTATTTACTCGTACTTCTAAATTGATTTAACTAGTTATGAGATAACTTAGTTTTTAGTTTATTACTATGTTGTGTAGATTTTTGAAGTAACCAAAAAAGAACTATGTACCTTAAGTCTCAATATTTGGTTATTTATTGCGAAAGATAAGTAGCTGGAATGACCTATGTAACAAGGACACTTGTTTAGTTTTAAGACTATGGATATTAAATTTAATATTCGTAATACAATAAGCTAGAAAAATGCTTTAGCTTTTACTATTTATGAATGCTGTAATAGTTCTAATGATTTTGAATTAAGCGTTAAAGTTCTTGATTAACTTTTCAGACTATAGAAAATCTATAGTGTTCTCGCTGAAGCTAAAATTTTTTACAAATTGTATTTAGCTTTCCGCATTCTTTCAACTTAGATTTAAGATTCATGAATATTTAAAGGTCTGGAATCTTTTCTGACATAACTACAGCAAGGTCACTAGACTCTCTATTCCTTAAATGCAAAATTTTTACGCAAGTTTTTTAGCTTGCGATATTAGTCCTAGATCAACTTATCAAAGTTTAAGAAGTTTCCTTCTATATGTTTGTATGAATCTTGTTTCACGTCATTAACGTGGTAAGATCTTGAGTTTACTTTATTCTGCTTCCTTAATTTCAGAGGAGTTAAAAGAAGAAGCTGTATCGCTAGAAAGAGAAGAAACTATATCGCTGGAAAAAGTAGAAACTGTATCGCCAAAAAGAAAAGACGAAACTTCATCGGATTCCAGTTCCGAGGATGAACAAGCAAGGCCTCGAAGACATCGTAAAGTGACCAGGCAACATTCTTGGAAAGAATTTAAGAACACTGAAGCACTAGATAACATTCTTGTTCGGAAAACAAAGACTCAAAACGTGAATACTCTGGTAAAAATGACAGTGAAAGAATTGTTCAAACGAAGTACGGCTGCTTATCTTTAACTTTAAATTCTAAATTTCCATGTTTAGATGCATTGTGCTATAAGTGTTTTATCAATAAACTTTAAATCTTTCCTTAGAAAAAAAGGCTAAGAAGTTAGCAAAGGAAAAGGAGATGAAAATTGAAGTTGACAAAGATGAAGTAATAGATGTGATGTACGAAGTGACTGGTGAGTTTTCGTAGACTAAACAATTTAATTATACATAATGTCTTGTGTGATCAGCATTCAAAGTATACAGGAACTAAGCATTAAACTACTATTAAATGTTTAGTAGCTTTAAAATCCTCAAGAGATCATTAGTACAATTTAAGTGTTTAGATATATTTAAGTTTATATTAGAATAAAATTTTCAGGGCTGAAATGCTTTAAATTGCTGCGTTTAGTTACTTTTTGCTACGGTTAGACTTCTGTATACTTCAAGTTAATAAACAAATAGCTTAAACTCGCTTTGGCTTGGAATTTCTAGAATTCAATTTCGGTTACTGAACAACGGGGAATAAGTAGTTTTTGATATTAGTATACTCGTGCATCCAGATGGCTGCTTACAACTTTAAAAGTTCTCTGACTAAGTTTAAGTGGAGAGATTAATCTTCCCAAAAAGCAAATACTAAGATGCAGAAGTTTTACAGCGACTTTGTCATACGCAGCTTCAAACTGGGCGCAGCTTGTCATTTTTGGAACTTGCGCCACAAAACCCAACCCAGATTCAAACTGAATAATCTAATTTCACAACCATATTTAGATAACCCAACTTAATTTTTCTAGAAATATTTTCAAAATTCTCTGTTTTGATTTTTAGATCACATGGCTAAGAAATACTTACCAAAAATTAAAGTGATATCCAAGAAACTAGATCCAGGCTTTGATCGACCCTCGAGTGACTGCGAGTCTGGAAGTTACGACAGTGAAGACGACTTCTACGCGCACAGGGAGGACAAGAGGTCTATACTTCCTAAGTTGGCTATGTCCGTTGATCCTGAACTGTTGGTACGAGAAGGTCTCTTGGAAACTTTATTGGTGACTTTACCACTATGTATGAACTGTAAGTGCTTCACTTTTATATTTTTAGCGGTAAATTAAAGCTTTAGGCTTAGTTTTGAAGACTTAATCTGCTGAGACAAAGCTTCTGGCTCTACATCCGAATCCAATGTTTAATGAAACGTTCTATAATGCCTTAGTATATACAATAGTAGAAACTCTTATCGGTTTAGTGCCTAAGGTTCACATGACTATTGAGAGTTGACTAGACTTCATAATGTAGTCAGTGTCATTTACCTTAATTTCAAATAATAGAAAAATTCTGGAAAAAGATTAAGACTAATTGACCACGATAATACTAATTTTTAAAGTTGAATGTCTGTAATATAATAAACCCTAAAATTCTCTGGAATAACTTAAATAGCTAGCGAGACTACGCAGATGAGCTAAAGAAGCGGAAACTGACTTAGATTTAAAAATTAACGTTTGACTGAATTGACGTAACTCGCTAGAGCATTCTGTAAACAGTTTAAGGAAGAATCTCTTAAATTGTTAATTCTATATTAATGAAACTAGAGTTTACAAACAAGAATTGTGTTGATATTTTGCTGTTAGTCGTTAAATTCATTTATCAAATTGTAAAAATAAGTTAGTTGTTTAACAAGCCAATTTTAAGTTTTAAATATAATTTATGCAGCAAAAAAGGTAGGTTTTGACAGATTTAAGTGAATAACAAATTTGTTCAGTTTATTAGATTATTACTTGGTTGTCGAAAAGAACTGAATGTGAAGATTTGTGCAGAAAAATTTGGTTTCTGTAGAAATAAGTGTTTTAAATTGCTTGAACTTTAAACTTGGTTTAATTCAAATTTTAACTTCGTTATAAACATTTAAGTGCTTTGTTTTCACCCACTGAGATATTCTAATCCTGATTTATCTTGTGTAGCAAGAATTCAAATCTTGGGCTTCCCAGGATATTGAAATACTTATGATTGTTAATAACTATTGAAGAAATGTAAAGTATACGATCTGTTAAACGAATACTATTGAGGACACAAGAGGTCTTTGATATGTTGAAAATAGAGAATTTCTATAAAACGATGAAACTGAAAGTCGTGGAGTGGAACGTTGTGATATAAATTTGTGTACTGGCCTACTTTTTCAGTTGACTTCAATTCAACTCTGGATATCTTGCTTGGACTTATAATTTAGATATAATTATCCCTAATCAAAAACAAATGACTTAACCCTTTTAGATAAGTTTGCTTATCGTTAATAACTTTAGAGTAGTCTAGACCAAAGCAAATAGAATAGGTGAAAGAGATATAATGTAAGTTTTTACTAAAATGCAAAATGGCTCAAAACTCGGTAAGTGATAAAACTAAGTCACTTCCATAGATGTCATGTTTTATATTCAGAAGACTAACCGAATAGAGACTTATAGCTATTAACGTGTTTGCTTTGTTAAATTAAGTTTTAAAGTCGGAATAAGATGTGTGTGAAATTTAAGTAGTCTATTTAAAACGGTGATCTTTGTCAGGAGATAATCCTTAACACTTAGTTTGCTTTAATCTTATAAACTGTTTTGATATTTTAAGAGTTTCCTGAAGAACCTCTAAACGTTCTATTTTTCAGACACTGACAATAAGGAACTTGAAGAATTTATAGACATATTGAAAGATACTAAGGAGGAACAGTCTCGTCCTGAATCACAGATGCGTCAATATACTTCAAGCTCGACCACTACCAGCGAATCACTAGAAGCAAAAAAGGTAAAAGTTACTGCTGCTGTAGAGCCGTCTCCAAGCAATGAAACTTTGGCCGGGATGGTCGAGATAAAGGACTGGCGTAGGGAATCAATCCGAGAAAGTATAGCAGAAATGGAAACATCCAGTCAAATGTCCACTGAAGAAATCTCTGAAAGTCTGCGTCGGCGATCTCTGAAATCGACAGGAAGTGAAGAGTCGCAGTCTTTCCCTTTCATAGATGAATCTACAAGTAGTGATCCAGTGTTTCCAGAGAGGATTCAAGAAGAATCCAGGGCAACTCTTGCAAGTCCTGAAGATATATCGGACATTCAAATTCAAAGTAGTTCAGACTCGTCATCGACAGCTGTCTCATCGGAGCAGTCAACAAGTTCTTCCTCTAGTTTGCAGCGAAGAAGCAGTCGCAGGAAGTCTAATGATCAAACTCAGCTAGGAACTCCACCTGCAAAGAAAAATAAATGAAAAATATTCCTTTAACTTATGCTGAACGAATGTATTTCTAAACAGTTTTTATGCTTGTAAAAAAAAAAAAAAAAAAAAAAAAAAAAAAAAAAAATGACTTTATACCACTATTCTTAATAAATTGTTTGAGATTTTGGTTTTGAAATTGCTTGTATTGCTTTTTCAAACGGTTTCTTGTAATAGTTTTACTGTTCAGTCTTTTTTATATTAAAGTATCATTTTATGACCAGAATATATTTATTGTAGAGTAAGATTTCAAATTATTCGTGTACGTTTTAGTGGAACACAATCTTGAAATACTGCCTAAAGGAATATATATTTGGTATTTATATTTACAAGTTTTAAACTAAGTATAGTGTGTTCCCAATAGGAGTTTTAAATATAATTAACTTAATGATACAGATGCTTAATAAACATAAGTAATTGACAAACGTATTAATTTTTGATAAATATTCTGAAATCGTTTAGTGTCTACGTTTCAATTTTAAAAATTGGTGTTAATTTAATTATATTCATAAGTAAACCTCATTACTTGAAAAACGAGAAGCATAATCTCATAAGGAATCTTAAAATAAAATGGGGGGGGGGGAAACTACTTGTAATAACGTATGCAGCTACAAACTTTCATCATAACATTTCTTCAGAACAGTGTTAAGATAGGTTCTCATCATACGAAAATTCTGCTCGTAATTGGCAAGGATCGCAGACAGTGTAAGCTAACTCCCAACATTTTCTGACTATAAATAATAAGTTGCGCTTCTAAAGGTAATCTTTATTGAAGTTAACAACTTTTGTTCTTGTGTTTAGAACACATGTGAGGTGATTAGATTTCATAAGCTTTAATGTTAAATAAGCAGAACACCTGTTCACCATTGCTCGAACATGGTGGATGGCTACTAGCAGCATTTAACCAACTATCAACGAAATGACGTCACGCATGATAAAATTGAGGTGGAGCTTTTCATCAAACTAATTAAGATGTTTAGCTTCTGTCCACAATACAATTAATTCATCCTAATCACGCGGTGCACATAAAAATGAGTACTAAATTTTATGTGGAAAATTAAGCAAATAGTTTTCAATTACATTTTAATAGCTCAACATATATTTTTAGATTTTTTATAATTTCTCATTTTCATTTATTTTAGTCATTGTTTGTGGAACCCACGTGTTATTTTTATTTGAATTTTCAATCTTATAAAGATTTGTGTGAATTAACAATTTTGAAACATATTTTTAAAAATTAATTTCTTTTCAGTTGAATCTTCACTGAAATTGTCTTTGAAATCTAGGAAGATATTTTTGGGTAGATGTATTTCTTGTTACTTAATGAAAATTATCTTAAAAGCTTAATTTCTCAATCCAAACTTTAATTTCGAACAGTATAAATTTCTTTTCTTTTTTTTTTTCAATCTAAGATTAATTATTTTAGAACGCTTAAGACTAATTTGGATCCTCTAAGTTTTCAATAAAACTTTATTTTTCCTTATATACTTTTATAACGATGTTTACAATTTAATTTACACAATTTCAATTGGAAATATTCTCCAAATCGATTTACTTTTTGCGAATATACAATAAAATGTATTGTAAAGAAAAAAACAATATATTTACAATTCGCCTTCCAATAATCTTTCATTGGTTAATGCTTGGAGTGATGTCATTAATCACATGATTGTTTCGTGCTCGGCAGGTATACCAGATATCAGGAATCCATAAAATGCACACTAACACCAGTTATCTATAAAACAGAAACCATCCACTCGGTGGGCAGATTTGCTTCCTGCCTTAAACCTTTTGTTGAGGGGACTTGACATAAACATAGAGATCTGATACATGGAGGGAGAGTTCAGAGACGATGTGTAGCGGAATAAGTATCTAGAGGGTTCATATCGGAGTACTATAGCTCCAATTAAAAACTCGTCCAAATATACAGCCTATATTTTGAGTTTGGTTTGTCGAAAAAAACTTATTTTTTGCCCGCAATGGTTAATTATATTAATTTAAAATGAATTCACAGAAATACACTACAAACATCCGAGTCAAGGTAGGAGTTGAAGGCGAGAACTTTTGAACTGAATGCAAAAATACTAATCTTAGACTGCCATCTTGCCTCGTTTTAAGTTACAGATAAATGTCTGAATTTCATTTCATGTAGTCATTCTCAACTGAATTCCAGACAACTTCATCGGATAAATAGAATATTATTTATGTAGATTTTTATTTAATTTTTACAAGCTATATATATATATATATATATATATATATATATATATACCCACAATCTCAAACTCACTGCCGCCAACAAATATATAACAATAAATATTTGTTGCTGGCAATGAATTTGACACAGCAGTAAACAGTGAATCAAATTTTTTGCTTTGAAGTTTTCCTGTTTAAAATATATCGATAAAAACTGAAATAAGAGAATGTTTCACACTCCCCTGTCTATATTTTAAAGCAAAAATTTCCAAATTTTTCTTTTCAACCTATTTAGCATAAAGCAATTAGCAAATTTGTTTTAAGTAATACAAGAGTCTTTTACAGTATTTAAAACAAAATAACACATAATTTTCAATTACAAGAAAATGAAGTTATTTCAACTGCCATTAATATTTTTTTAACGATTTTGTTTTATTATTTCTTTTCTTCCCACATCTAAATTTCAAAACAATCAATCACCAATCCGAGTTGGATCTGAACAATCCTTGAAACGTCATACTACTTATGTGGTTGAAAGTTGGATTTTTAACAGTCAGAGTGTTTATCGATGCAAATTTACATGTAAAAATATTATACCGTGGCTTATAAATGGATTGAAATTGTGTAGAAGTAAATCGAAATATCCAGAATAGTATATATATATTTCTCTTAGTAGTATATACATAATATGTACTACTAAGAGAAATTAACTTATATTAGGTTGAGGAAAAAGGAATCCATTATTTTTTCGGTAGACGTCAGTAGTGATCGACATCTTGTCAGGTATATATCAAACAATTTCAGATTTATGTTCGTTGGAAAAGTGACATTTGACACTAAAATATCCTCTTGTGGTTTTTTGTTTGATTAATTCAGTTACGAGTACAAGGTTTTAAAAATGGAAGACAACAAACAGAAAATTCGATACATTTTCGTTTTTCTCTTGTAACGGCGAAAAAGAGAGCCAGGTGGCTAAAATTGTGAAAGGTGTTTATCGTCCTATATAAGACTGTAACAACCAGTTACGTACAATTTTTGTTTCGTCGATTCCGTTCGGGTATTTTTGATGCTAGAGATGCACCTCGCATGTGGATACAGCATCGTCGAAAATGTCTATAAAATATGAAAAATGATCGAAGTTAACCGCATGTCAGCAGTCGTAACGCGCAAGACCTAAAAATCTACATGAAAGCTGTTTTAAACCTTTTTACAAAGCGATTCCAAAAGATGTTACATAAAGTTCACGTAAAAATAATGGATTTCTTTTTCCCCAAACTAATATTTTTAGCTTCCTCGTTTTTAGTAAAAAATCATCAATCAATACTTTTTAAAGAAAAAGTTGAAATCATCGGTGTTATTTATAATAATATATCAAAAGAGAATTTAACGAAAGCTTCAAAAATTGTACATTTTATAATATTTATACCGCATTTAATCGCTTTCTCAATGGACGCCTTAAAACAATGAAGCTCTCTGCGGATCTAAGCAATTTGAAGACAGCACCAAGTGTTTTATGGAGGAGGCTTCTCCTGAACACATTCTTGGTCGTCTGGGCCTCTCCAGAGAGGACCTTACTGACAATCCATTTTCAGTTTTGGACTTCATCAGGATGCACAGTTTGATGGACTTGAGTTAGTTCCCCTAATCTCGAGGATGTGCAAACAGCAACAACATATTTATACGTCAGCTTTTTCTCTGAAAATGTCAAAGATAAATTTAAGTTACTACCGAAATGAATGATAATCAGAAAATATTGTATTTATAGTCATTAAATGGTCGAGAGAAATAATCTCGAGTTGATTCTTATAAATTTTATTCTTTTTAACCTTTTTTATAATCTTTGTAATGAGCAGATTTCATTTTACAAGTAACGTAAGCATTTAAAATGTTATTTACGTATTATATGTCGTCCACTTTCGGATAATTTAAAAAAATGTAGCCAAAATACCATATACTACCAATAATGGGAAAAAAAAAAAAAAACATTGCCGCTCATATAATTGAACGCAATAACCATTTTCTAATTAGCTATTTTATTTTTATGCTTTGATTTTTTTTAACGAAGAAAAAGATAAATATTTGGAACTTACGGTCTACGAAAGAGAAAGCTCTAGTCTATTTTCATAGTTAATGGATCTTTCCATAAAAGAAACATTCAAAGACAGAAAAGCAGTTTATCAAAGGGTGTAATAAGTGAATATCAATTCGAAAAGAAACGTAAATAAAAGGATCAAAACTTATATTTGTAACGGCACTAATATTTATTTATAGCTCGTCGAAGCAATTACCGATTGAGTAACTAATTCAACGACCCACAAGCCTAGGAATTACCGACTGAATGGAGAAGGAACCAATTGAGTTTTGCGGATAAGATGGTGATTGGAACAGCTACGTGCGAGAAGTCTGTGTATAACTTTTTATTCAACGAAAAGAAAAAAAAATCGGAGGAATTGGCAAAAATGGAAATGAACGGAAGTCTCTTTTCAAAACGGAAAAACCAAATTTGTAGATTGCTGCCAGAACAATGAATCTTCGGCAGAATTTGTCATGAAACGAAAAAGTACTTTATAGTTTAAATTCCTAATAGAAAGGCAAGTACTCGTTTGGAAGAGATAAGGCAAAATATTGAAGAACCTACGATTTTTTTTGGAATCTTGAAAAGCGTTTAAAATTGTCGAGTTTATAACGAATTTTGAACATTTCAAGGTCAATCACTGTAGTGACTTTATTGACCCCGATACTAAGGCAAATACAGAGAACATTGAACGATTATAGGATTTCACATAATGGCGAAACAAAGAACATAGGGTAACTGCCCATACCAACTTAGATTAGTATTCATGCGAATTTATGTGGCTCCGAATTCATAAAATAGATTCTTTTTTTTCTAATGGCAAGGACTGGGTTATTGACCCCCAACAATCCCAGAAATTGCTACTCAGTTAACATTGCCCGGTAGGCACCTGTGAACCAAGTCATGGAGGCCAGTAGCATTACTCATGTCACACTACCACAAACCTGTTTATAGAACGGGCCACATTCATACATCATCTCAGGAGAAAGGACAAAGAAACACAGATAAAAAAAAGAGAAAGAAAACGTCCATGCCTGAACCAGGATTCAAATCCGGGACCAACGTCCTAGGAATCAAGAACGCTAACCACTCAGCCATCGGCTGGCGAAAATTCATTTGTTGCAATTTTAAATACTGTTAGAGTTTTGGCTGCCTAAATAACCATCACCAACGGTCTTCTGAAAAGAAATAGTACTTTTTTATATTCAATTTTTCGTTAAGACACATACACAACGGAAGCCAAATAACAAAATGTCATTTAAATTTTGTATTTACGGTTAAGTTTAGATTTGGCGTCAAATTTTTTGTCAGTTTGATAGACTAATATGTAAGTTCTAAACACTATTGATGTTTCGTATAGGTATCGTGAATAGAAACACAATACTGTTTTCTCAAATGTGTATTATTATTCATTGCTTCAAAATTCGATTTTAAACATGTGCGTTTAGCAGCATTTTGTATCATAATTGTTAATATGCTTAACTGTAGCCCATTAAACATTAAAACACCAAATAAATAAAAAATAATTTAGTATTTTTAACTTAAAATTTAGTTATTATTGCAAAATGACAGTGCATGAGTAACTTTATAACATGTTTTTGCTAGAAACTGAATTTTAGAATTTTATTCTAATTATTTTGAAAGACAGAAAATTTGTTGTCTTCATTTGCATAAGATATATTTTTAGTATTATTAAAATAAAATAAATATTTCACTTTTGAATAGTTCAATAAACACATTTTTCTTTTACTGCGCATGTTTGTTTACTTTCTGTTAAGTAAACAAATAAGTCTGTTAAGGAATTCATAACCGTTTTGGAGTCAATTTTTTCCTACTGTCGCCAAGCAGTGTGTCAAAATAGGATGTTATTTCTGAATCGGTGATTTCCATCAAAGACAACGAGGTGGATTAATGAATAGAAGCAAACTAGTCTTCTAATATTGTTGAAATATACATCCTTAGATTTATATATTTCTTTAAGCTATCTTGCAACATGTCTGAAGAAAATTCTCATTCAAAGTATAAAGATTCCGCAACTGCTGAAGATTCTAACCACATCTCCGATGAAATAATTGGAAAATCTGAAGTTGACGCTTGTCCTAAGCGATCTCGAGTTATTGAAAAGCAAGAAGCAGATTTTGATAAAGAAAGAAGTGGGAAAAGCATTAATGAAATTGTGGCAAGGAATAGAGATCTTAATTACGCAAGTAATCTCAAAACAAATCTAGAATAAGAAAACGTATTGGCTACTTAATTAAAGAAGGTGATTACATTTAAATGCATTCAAGTGACTTTAATTTGCTGAATATGTAATAAAGAAAGCATAATATATTTGATATTTCATGAACTTCCTTTGCATTAGAGGCTATATGATTGTTTCATAATAATTACGCATAAATACTTACTGAATAATCTTCAAAATTGTTTATCAAACATAAACTCCAACATCAATTTGTTTATTTTGGTGGAATTCATTTTGAGAATATAAAGCTGTAAATGTTTCTTCGTATATATATACCAACAGAATTTAAAAGTAAGATTATTTTTATGAATTTCCTTTTATTGTTAATATATAAGATATAATGTTATAACAAAATTTATAACAAGCAAATTCTTTTTAAGTTTATTGGAATTTGATTATTATCTTAATTTGGAGACATTTATTGCTAAATAGTTTTGAAATTTAAAGAATAACCGGAATAAAAATTTCATAGTTAAACAAGACTTTTTTTCACTATTACACTTAAAATTAGCGGTAATATTATTTCTAATCTATTTGGTCATCAGAAAAGTCAACAAGAATTTTAAACTGTAGTTTTTAAGTTTTAGTTGTTCAGTATATCAATTTAAAAAACAAACTTGCCCTTTTATGTGAATTTTGGAAAAATGAAAATTAAGATTTCTAATATATTGACAAAATATGTAATTTTGCATGAAATTTTAATTTTTTAATTTGCTTAAATGTTTTTATGTTACAATTTATAGTATTTACGAAATTGCAGAACACATATTTAGTATAACGATATGAAACTAAAAACTGTTGGCGTAAGTGTAAATGAATTTTGAATATTATGCAAGAACTTTATTTGAATAGTTTAAGTGTTTCTAAGTCCTTTCTAAAATAATTGTTTGAAGGTAAAATATGGAAATATTTTTCTAAATATTTGGGGAGAAATTTATGAAAAATGAATTGTGTTATACATATATAGTTGTATCTTATTGTTTACAGTTATAAAAATTTGAAATAAAAAATTCTTGTAATAAAATGAGGTTAATGATGAAACGAATAAGGGTATAATGACATCATTATTTTATTTCAATATTTCTTATTGTATTAATGTTCAATCAATATTGTATTAATGTTCAAGTTTCACACTCACACTCACACTCTCTCTCACACACACACACACACACACACACACACACACACACTATTTTTAACCAACCATCTATTTCGATATTAAATAATTAGTAGGTACCTTCCGTTCCTTGCTATTGTTTTACAATAAGGGTTAGTATTTCTTAATTTATTGTAATTAAATTTATTTTAATATTTTTGTTTAAAAAGTATAGAAAATCGAAGCTGTCTTATTAAATTTTAAACAGTGAGGATTTGAAAAATCTTGTTGCTCTGGACAATAAATTTTTAATGCCCTAGCTAAATTAAAAGAAAACCAATTTTTTTTTTTTTTTTTTTTTTTTTTTTTTTTTAATCTTGTATTCTATAATTCGTAAGAAAATCTGAGATTTCGCAAATTACTTTTAGAAAATGAATGGGAAACACGTTTAAATTATGAAGAAGTTAATATAATATTTTAATAAATTCATTTTTAAATTTGTAAAATCAAATATTAAAAATATAAAATTGTTCTGGGAACTGCTAAATATTTTATCTTTACCTAGAATTTCATTAAAACAATTATGAATGTTCAAGTAAAACTAAAATACATTTATTTCTTGTAACTTTCATTTCAAAATATATAACTGTCCACCTAAAAAAAAAAAAAAAAAAAAAAAAAAAAAAAAAAACTCGAATAATTTTAAATTTTGAAAAATTTATCCTTCGTTTTCTTGATAGAAAGGTAGTTAAACACTGTTGCCACTGAAGTGCTTGTTTGCATTAAAATCTTTATGGAGTGCCAAATCATAAAGAACTCACTGATAATGACGATATCAGCAGAGCTAGCCTAACTTCACAGCAAGCCCAATATAATCATTAAAAAATCTTAACCGTGCATTTACAAAACCCAGAATCATCTGTCCGTCTTCCAGATTGTAAAATGGGATTCATCATTCCTACAATCACTATTTTCATGTCCACAATCGACTGAAGTTTTGAACCATTGCAAACTATGTTTCGTATTTTGGGGAGTGGTGTTCGGTTTGTGAGCAGCTGAATACAATCATGGAATTTCAGATTTTTAATGATCAACGAACCATCCTATTATAATCTAACACCTGTGATGATTTTTTTAACTATTGAGTTATTTCCACAAACGAGGACTTTAAATTTCGTTTCACTATGCTTTCAAAATTCTCTATTGCTGAGTTCTTTAATTTATTTCGACCTACCATTTCCCTGGATCGCAAGTTCGTTATCTTTTTATTTCCTGGTCCATTTTAAAATTATATTACTCTCTCATAATAGATTTTAATTTTTATAGCATATCCGAAATTTTACGTACTGATTTCCCCATAAAGGAGGAATCTAATTACGGTAAAAATTGAGTTCCTTTAACTTATTTTTCACAAATGCATAAATATATCCCGACGAAAAAAATATATAACCCAAAGCGCTAATGTAAATAAAATATCTATTTGATAAATTAATATTATAATCAACAAGATTTGATTCTCTATTTGAACAATAATACCAGTACATTCCGAATTTTTCAATCCTAAATTAATTTAATTTTAAATAAAGAAAAAACACAGAGTGTTATTATGTGTATAATTTAATATAGGCAGTCAGTCAATAGAAATAAATTTTAACTTCTGTTTCAGAAGTTAAAATTCAAGCTTTAACTAAAGAAAATCCCACACAAACTTTCTTCTTTTATAACGGTGGGCACTGGTGATCAACCCTTCGCCACAACAAGGCCGGAAACTGTACGGATCTTAGTCTTAAATTGTTAAATTCAGATATATATATATATATATATATATATATATATATATATATATATTTCTGAGTTGAACAATTTAAGACTAAGATCGTGACATGGATATCCATAGTGTAAGGCATTAACATCCATAGTATATTACACTTCAAAGTAATATTTCATAGATAGAGGTCTGTATTCAAATTACATTGGATGATAACCGGGAAAATTCCCAAGCACTCACATTCAAAAATATGCATGCAGTAGAAAAACTTCGCTTAATCTGTCAGACAATAATTATGAACGAACCCACGGTCTCCTATCTAGAAAAACATGGTTGTAATACTTCGCAATCAAGATCAGTAACTTTTGTTTTTCTAATGGTGGGTGACTGGACCCTTCGCCATAACAAGGCTGGAGACTGCTACTCCTTTATCGTTATCCGGTTAACACCTGTGAACCAAGTCACGAAGGCAAGTAGCATTACCCACGTCACACCACCAAAAACTCGTTTATAGGACGGGCCACATTCATCCATCATCTGAGAAAAGGACAAGAAACACAAAGAGAGAAAGAAAAAGTGCATCCATGCCCGAGCCGGGATTCGAACTCAGGTCCTTCCCACCCGTAGTCAAGTAATTTCTCACAAACTAGTCTTGAAATAAAAATATAGAAAATTTACCGTTAGAACGATACAGTAAGGCATTTTAACGCTCACTTCGTAAACATCTTTCTGGGAGAACTTTTCATATATAGTGGATCATATTCACGTGTCGCAAGAAGGATAACTCGGAAAACTCCCAAGCTTCCACCCACCCCGTCAAGGGAAGAATGTAACATCCGAGATGGATGTTCTTAACAGTATCTGGGATCAAACCCAGGACATTTTGTTCTGAGAGAGAAGAGCATTAAGATTAAAAATTATTTTTATAAATGTATTCTAATCGGTAATATTACTATACTGTTATAAAATATAGAAATTAAATTGTTTAAAAATGATTTTATTTAAGCAAACATATCTACTGAAAAAAAAATGGATATTCAGTTAAGCTTCAACATATATTACCACTACTCGTTTATCGAAATGAAAAGCCGAGCTACCAAATGAATTGCTTGCACTTTGGCTTTTGATTCATACAGTTCATGTATTCGACTTTTATTGCGAGGTTCGGAATTCATTTCAAAGTGTTGATCATAAAATAATTAGCTCTCGTGTTTGAAAATTATACGTTAAGTGACAAACTAAAAAGAAAAATGCTTAGCAATAGAAAATATACATTAAAATTATTCATAATTTCAATGTTTATAAGTAATACAGTTACCTTTGTAATTTCAGTTAATTATAAAAGATTATTAAAATATTTATTTATTAAGTAATTCATCTTTTAAAAATAAATCGATTTTCCACAATATAGTCTGCAAATCTTTGAGTACAGTGTACTTTTAGAAATCTTAATGTTCGATAGCAATGATTTACGATTTTACCTATCATTGTTGTCGAAAATAAATTTATGACCCAAGAAAACAGGCGATTCATTTACTAAAGTTTGGTAAAAGAGTTTTTACGCACAGAAACAACAGAAAGTTTATTATTTTAAATGCCTAATGTAACTTAAAGACTTTTCTGAAACATAACCTTCATAATTTCCGTTCTCAGTTGATTTTAGAAGTTTTCTTTTTTACGACGTGAAAATATCTCTCAGGAAGAACTCACTCCTATTTTTAATTCCGGTTCAATGTCGTAAATGATCTGAAAAGTTACATCATATTATCTATAAGTTAACTATTAAGAAAAATCATTTTGCTTTGTGAACAGCCTAATGGTAGATAACTGTTGTAAGGCATTTCTGCATAAACCACGTAAATTGCCTTCCAAGAGAATTTTTTCATAGTGGGTTTTATTCACGTGTCGCAAGGAATGGAAACCTGGAAAACTGCCAAGCACCCACCCCCACAGATGTGCAACAAGAAAGCAGAAGCACTGCATTCATCTCGCGTTGTTTAAAAGTTGTTGGGATCAAACCCGGAACCTTTTGATTCGTAGAAGAATGTCCTATCATTAGGCCATGGTGAGTTCTACAAGTAAGACGTCATTTATAACCACAGAGCTAGGAGTAGAGTAGGAGCCATATCCTATCAAAGGCTATACTAGACTTGTGTTACATTTATGGGTGTCAATGTTAATAAGATCTTTTCTTGCAATTTTAAATTATTTTCCTATTTTTTAAAATTATACAATAAAAAAATAAATAGTTGTAAAAAAAGTTCTAGAACTAAAATTCCTTTATAATTTTAATTGAAACATGTGAATAAATTAAATCGAAATTATATGTAAATGTTTTCTTTTAAAGCAAAATATTTTAAATTTCCCAATTAGACTTAACATGACTAAAATGAATTGGAGATATAAAAACAATTAATAAGATATTGTATAAGGTAATTCATGTAAAAAAGGCGATAATACAAATTGTACAATATTCAATAATCAAAAATCTAGATATGTATTAAATTTAATTTTAAGAAATTTGTGTTGTAATGGTTTATGTGGTTTAATGACAATTTATTTAATTTCATATCTAAAAAAATCTTCAAAAAATGCATAATATATAAGGATAAAAACGCATAATTTACTTTATTTCAGGAAAATATCTATACGTACTTTGCATTATTTTCACAGACAAACAATTAAGACCAAATTTTTAGTTAACAGTGAATTAAAATATTATTAAAAATTTTGAGTAATAAATACTAATTTGTAACCAATTTTTTTTCAAAATTTAGAATAATGAATAATCTTTATATATATATATATAATATGTGTGTGTGTATGTGAGCATGCATTATCATCCATGAAAACTAAGTCTGTTCCAATAAATAACTAGAAACAGATGCAAATGGTGAAGGATAATCTGCTAATAATAGCGATTTCCAATTACAGAATCTGTGTCTGATCTCACTTTTCCCGTTCAGCGTAATACCACCCCATGTGACACGTCCAGAAATACAATAACGGTCTCTTTTCTTCTATGGTGTTACTAAGATTAAACCACACCTTGACCTCCTTCCAAATCAACTGGGGTTGGGAATCGCTTGTCGTGGTGAAACGACTTTCATCCGTGCACAGGACACATCTCCATTGATGAATTGTTCAGTTTATGTGCACTTGCAGGACTCTAAATGGTGGCGATGAAGCTCAACTTTCAAAAGATGTTGTGTTCAGGACGGAAGATACACCAAGCTTTTGAAACTTCCTGGACACAGTACTTCACAACATTTGTCACCCCGTTGCTGTTCATAATTGCTGAGCAATGACGCTCTCTGGCTGGCTTCGGAGTGTTTCACGCTGCAGGGCAATATATCGGTTAATGACTACTGTTATTTTTCTAGGACGACGACCATCAACTTTTCTAACTGATATATCTATGGTTTGTGAAAGGCTCCAGGGGCTTTCAGTCACTGTTGGAACTTCATACTTAATTGAAAAATTCCCTACCCCATTCTTTATGCTTGTACGCTCATTCAGAGTATTAAATCATTTGTCAAGGGAAATAATAAAAAATTTTATGACAAATGAACAGCAGTAGTAATATAATATTCTATAAATATAATAATTAATTTCAACGGAATAAGAAAGTGATATGATATTATTTCATTAATAGTAGCTTTTCAATAAAGATTAATAACTGAGAGATTAAATATTAGTTCAATTACAATGAACTTTCTATGTCGCTAAAGCAAATGCTGAAATAAATAATGGTTTGTAATTTATATCGAAAAAGAATGATAATAAATTAAAGCTGAATGCGTAAATAATTTTTTGAGAAAAAGGAAATGTAAGAAACTTTTTAAGCAAAGAAAATCCTCTCAATTACTGCGTATATTGTTCATTCTATACAAATGTGAAGATGGAATACTAAACAAATTATTAAAGTGTTGACTTTGATGTGAAACACTTTCCATATTATTTTTAAAATTATATTTATTACAGATTATCAACAAATATTACTTGAAATGTGTAGTGCATTACTTTATTAAACAAAAAATGTAGTAGCTCAATAAAAAGTTTTAGGATGACATGAGTATGGCATTTTACAAAAGAAAATAATTTCAAAAGATTGAATAAACAATCAAAATAAGTTTGTTTGTTTTAAATTCTTGTACAAAATAAGACTTTGAATATATTTGTAAAAAATATAAACTACAAGTAACATTTAGTGTTTTAATAATTCATTGTATCATATTCTTTTTTTAATACATTACACCATTATAGAAGTGGGCGTGGTGATAAAAGGTTTCTGAACTTTTTGTATATAATAAATAATAAACCACTTAGTTTTCTATAAGAGTCAAGGATTTACTTTTGTTTTTTCAATTATCCAAGAAAAATTTTTTATTCTTTAAATTATTATTTGTCTGCTTATTTATAATTAATAAATTAATCATGATTAATAATAAAAGTAAATATCTAAAGTAAGCATTAGGCTCACAGATTCCAAAGATAATCATTTAAACAGTTGTAGAATTTTTTTCACCAAATGCGCCAATTATAAGTTGATATTGGCAAAGAATAGGGGTATTTCTTATTGGTATATAAGGTGAGATGTGCTGTCTGTAATTGTAAATTGATTTTTCCCATTAACAATTCCAGTTTAGCATAAGATGCTTGAAAGTGCTTTGTAATATTCAATTTTACCAATATTATTATAATTCATCTGCCTTTCACTTAAGATGATCTCAAAAAAAGTAAATGTAAAAGCGTTTATTCAGATAATTTTCATAAAGGGAGAAATGCATTTATTTAATAGTTTCCATTATAATAAAAATACCAAAATTTTCTATTTTGTTTGAAAGTTAAAGTTAGATAATAAACATGTTATATTTTTTCATAATTCTGCTAATAGATGTATTAAATGTATGTATTTTATTTTTTATTGAGAATTTTTAAATTATTTATTAGAATTCTTGGAACTACTTTGATATCCCCCCAAATCATAAATTTGACGATTTTTTTTCCCTCACCAACCATAATACCTGTTTTTGGCAACTTTTTTCACTCGCCAAGATGGATTCTCGCTAAATACAAATATTTAATAGAATAAAAAACTTTTAAAAAAACTCAGAAAATGGTACAAAATACAAGAAAATACTAAATTTTGCAAAAGCAAATACTTAAAAGCTGAAAAAACCTAAATTGGTAACACCAAATTAAGAAACAGCAATCCTAAAAAGTCTGTAGGGAGTGCCAGATTTGTCGTGTAATTTTTGGAGGGGTATATCAAAGTTGTTCCGAATTCTTAACTTTACTGCCTAAAATCTTTGGAATTCTTAATAAAACTAGTTTTATAAAATATTTCATTACATAATCATTAAATGAAATTTAAAATAGGGTTTCTCTTGGTTTGCCTATAAATATGGGTAATAAAATTTAATTTCTGATGACACTGGTATTTTCAGCACTTAAACTAATGCAGTTTTAGATTTGCCATTTTGTTATTCACATTTTTGCTCCTATTGGTATAAAAAAATTGCAAAAAAAGACAAGAGGTTTATGTAAGTAAACTTTTAGAGCATATTTTTCCATTTTGATAATTTGAGGGAAGAAAATGGACATTCCTTTTTCATTTTCTTCCTTCAAATTATCTTATATATTGAATTGAAATTATCTTATATATTGAGATATTATTGAATAAAATTTTCGTTAATCTGCGCTTTAGGTCCCCTACTCTGCCAACTTGGTGATAAATGCACCAAGCGTGGTAAACCGGGCATTTTTATACCTAATGAGCTCTTTATGGCAACCTCCATAGGAAATTATTTGCGCTTTTTCGCGCACGCTCAATAATTGGTTTTTTCTTTTAGCATTTTCATTGGTCGTTAATTAGTTTCAGTTTGAAAAATCGGTCATTTTCATTGGTTGCTAATTAGTTTAAAACCATTAAAAATCGTATTCCATTATCGTCATGGCAACAGCGTTTTTGAAAACCCGCCAAGTACGGGACCCACAGCACACTTTCGCCAAGTTGGCAGAGTAGGGGACCTAAAGCGCATTTTCACCAAAATTTTTATTAAAAACTTAGAAATATACTTTTATAATTATAATATTTCATGTGATTTATTTTTTATAGCATATATTCTTAAATTAATGTTCATATTTATTATATTAATAACTGATAATTGTTTAATACTGTGCTTATCATTATATGCTGTTAAAATTAGTTATTTAAATATATCACCATTTTTTTCCAATTATATAATTTCTATTGTCTTTACTCTACACCCACTAGGATTGTTGACAGAATTCAAACACACGTTACCCTCAGTTTAATGTCAGATTTTAATGATGCCTTTTACCACATTTGGATTTGTAAATATATGTGTACTGGTTTTGGGATCAGTAAAGTTTGTGATTTACAATGGGTACTCATAATTATTTGAGTTCTATCTTATACCACTTTCAGCGGTCTGAAAAAATAGTCCTTGATTTTTTATTTTTTATCTTTATTTCACTACATAGTGTAGTTTTAGTATGATTAAAACTATTATCAAAATTTTTTTACTTGTTTCATGACAAAAAACTTCAAAAATCCTCTGTAATGGCAACATTTCTACAGAATAATTTTTGCATTACATAACAGGATTTTATCTATCATTACAATGCATTAAACATTAATAAATTTCTCCATTTCTACTGCTTGCCAATAATGTAGCTTTCTTAAGAGATTATTATTCATTTATTACTGTTTTGTCCATTTCTATGAACAGTTTCCTTTTCATTTTAAAATAAGTTATTGAAAGATGTCCATATAAATCAAAAAAATTTTCTTAAGTTCTAAATATAAATAACTTTAGCATTTATCTAATTAAGCTTTGTGTAAAAATAGAAGTTTTCAGGATAGAGTAAGGTATCATAAACTAATATATTTGGTGATTTGTTGTGTTCAAGTGCAGTTGATATGCTGGTACTGAAAGATAAAGTAATCTGTAAATACTGGAAAAAAATATTAAAGTGTAAATCAAAGTTACAATGAAGATTATAATCAAGTAATTTTTAAAATAGTTTAGCCTTAGTAATTTCTAAATATTGCTGTAATGAATCATATAATATTCTAGTATTAAGTTGAGTATTATTATTCCAAAAGTGTAAATAAATAATAAAAAGTACATGTGCACAAAAATTTGTAGTTAAATCAATAGTATTCAAGCACGAAAATTAAAAATAAGAATATAAATTAATACTAACAACTCTGTAATATACTAAGATTTTCATATTTAAATATTGCCCATTATTTTATTCAAATTGTTTAATTTGCATTAAATTTTAAATGTATTTTATATTATTTTGTTATGATTAAAATTCAAAGATTATAACCTCAAAATAAACTTACTTATAATATTTTGCATGGTATTTTTTATTTGTTCTATTTGTTTTATGTATATTACATTATTTTTAAATTCATAGAAAAAGAATAAATTTTATTTGTCTAAAAGAATAATTTTTACTCATTAGTGTATATTCATATTTTAAAATTTGTTACAGTAATCAAGATTTCATTGTATAATGTCTTCTGAAAGTTTTAAAGTAAGTATGTTTACATACCTTTTTATAATTTTCTGTATTGGGAAATCAATCTTAACTAAACAAAATCTCATTATGTCATTAATTGTTATACTTTCAGTTTTTTTATAATATTTGGCAAATTATTAATTTTCTTGTAACTGTTAAAAATAATTAAATATTTCTTGTAATTCTACCTCTACTAATATGAGTTTGTTGCAATTTTTGATTTTTTAATTTTTGAATTATGGCAAAACTGCCAGAAATGATTTTGAATTCAGTTAATGTTAAAAGATGAACTTCAAATAACTTAATGTATATCAAAAGTATAAAATATTAAGCAAGTTATAATAAAATATATAATGTTGCTGTATAATGTCAATTAAATGAGTAATGTGTGTGTGCGTGGCACTAGTTTTTGAAATTTTATATTGCATTACTTAGTTGGAGCCTACAACTAGGGAAAAGTGCTAACTGTAATGTGGGTATAACAGTTTTCATTAATTGTTTGTTTTTAATAAATCAAGAAGTATAAATAATCTTAAAAAAAGAAAAAAAACAGTTATGTTGTTCTAAGTAGCTGTAGTTTTAAGTTAATAATGTGAATAACAATTTTATTATAAGTTCTTCTCATTTAATCAAGCAGAAAAAGTATGCTTTAAAAAGTGACTACACAATGTTGATTAAACTCACTCACATTTGTGCTATAAACAAATGCAAAGAAATTTAACTTACTTAAAGTTCCTAACTTAAAAGTCATTCAACTTAAACTAAAGAAAATTTAAAAACTTAGTCATATCAAACATCATTGATAATCTATTAAAATATAAGGCTATAAGTGTAGTCTTTAGAATGGTAATCAACTTCCATGCATAACTGAAGTCATATAAAGGAATTGCATTCTTGCATGGTAAGCTATATTTGCATAAAAATATTTACTGACTTGCCAACTGCACTATTATGTAATATTTCTTTCTTTTTTTTTCTTTTTTTTTTAACCAAAAAAAAAAAAAAAAAAAAAAAATGTAAATTAAAGTTACATTGAAAGATTATGAAAATTATCAAGTAATTTTTAAAATAGTTTATTCATAATAATTCCTAAATACTGCAGTAATAAATGATATAATATGCTAGTATTAAGTTGAGTGTTATTATTCCAAAAGTGTAAATAAATAAAAGTACATGTGCACAAAATTAATATAAATGTAGATTTGTGGGTACTTTTATATAAAAAGGGAATTTGCTAGCATTATTTAGATATTAAAATTAGTCTTATTTTTCTAAAATTACTCAAATTTTAGGAAGTGCAAAATGGAAATATTTTAAAACTTATATTAAATAAATCTGAATAATATTTGTGTGCTGTAAGTTTTTAATGTTATTTAAATATATTTTTGATGCATTTATGCAGTTCATTGTTATTTCAATTTTTTTTAATTTGAATCCTGATGGGCCTTAATCAATTTCACACAAAAATATTCATTTTCAGTGCTTATAATTTACATAAAAATAATGAAAGTGAAGAATGATATCAAATTTTTTTTTCTCATAAACTCAAAAAACAAAGTCATTATCTTAACACTATAATAGAATTGAAATGTCTTTGAAAAATAATTAAACAACTATCATTGTAGAACAGAGGTCAGCAACCTTTTAATATTTGTATAACAAACCATTCCACCAATATGTTTCAAGATGCTCTACAGTAATTAATATTGCAACACTTCAATTTCCATGGAAAGCAAACAGAGTTTGTGAAACAGAAGTCAATAATATAAGCTTTTGCTTTTAATTTATAAATAGTTCTGAATATAAAAAAAAATTAATTTTATAGCAAAGTCTTTCCAAGTTTCAAAAAGTTTAAACATTCTTTTGTCTTTTCCTTTTAAACCTTATATCATCAGTTTATTGAGATGTTTAGTGATTGTGAGAAGAAAACAATATACCCAATCAAAAATATAAATTTGCATAATCAGTCTTTTGTGCAATTCAGATATTCATATAGTGATGAAACTAAACTGCTTTTTTTTTAATCATTTTATATTTAAATTAAAATGTAAAATAATTTTTTAGGGTAAAGCTAGCGAATCACACAGTGGAAAAAATTTACATTCACATAAGAAAATTTTACCTCCTACTCCACCCGGTGATATATCAAATGCATCTGTTACAGTTATTGACAGAAATTCTAATTCAAAACAGAATCAAGCATATGGGGCATTCTTTCTTGAATACTCATTGATTTCAGAATAGTAAGTATACATTGAAAGACAATGACTTTTTTATTTATTGGAGTAATATATTTTATATTTGTCATATTTAACAATGTTTTGCATGTTGCTCAGTTATTTTTAATTGTATTTTATTTGAAAATTTATAAATGTAGATTTGTGTGTACTTATCTTTTATATAAAAAAGGAATTTGCCAGCATTATTTAAATATTTAATGTAATCAAACGTCTTCTTCATATTGTACTATTTTTTATAATAATTAAATACAAAAATCTAGTAATTTTGTAATTAAAATATATATCCATTAATATTTTTTTTCAATCATTTAAAATTTAAAACATTTAGCATTCTAGTACCTATGTTTTATTGTATTGGATAACCTAACAAATTCATTCCTTATATTTAATTATTGTTTATTATAAAACAATTTTTATGAGTGTGTTTTAAATTTTAAATAATTTGTATCATTTACCTTGTTAAGAACTTTATATCAGATTTAACTCCAGTAATATGTTTTACATTAAAAAATTTTATTTACTGATTTATGTTTAAATACATAATACTTATGGGGGCTTGTAAAAATATGTTAATTTTAAGAATAATTTTATTATCAATTCATAAGTAATTATTTCTTATCAATTCATAAATCTTTGCTGTTGAAAAGATGCTCTTTATTGGCAAAATGTATGTAAAATGAATTTTCATATTTAATTGCCTTTTAAAAATAGAAAAATAAAATTTAATTTGTGAAAGAAAAATTACATTTTCACCAAAATTCAGCTTATTCTCTTATATATTGAAATACATCAATAATGTTGATATTTATCTAGTTGATTGATGTTTGGGATTTTTTTGACAAAACATATACTTAAAATATTAAGTGAAATCTGATTTCACTAAAACTGCATATGTTTTCCCCTTTAGTTAAAACTTATATGTAAATGGTCTAAATAAATTATGTAAATTAGACTTATAAGTTAGTAATAAAATTTTCTTTTAATAAAAATATATGCAAAAAAAATTATGATTTTTTTTAATGGAGGGAAGAAACTGAATTTTTAATTACAAAATAATTTAATAAGTAATTTTAAACAATTATAATTTATTATTCTGTCAATGGTATATTTTATGGTTTTGAATTAACAAATTGTATTTAGTTTACTGAAATATTATAGTTGATCCATTTAATTTATTATTTTGAAGCTTATTTAAAAGTTAGATTAATTTTCATCTGAATTATTAAGTAAATTCTTTATTTGATTATAGATTATTAAGTGATGGAAGTTAATTAACATTAATAAATATAATTATATTATTTATTTATATACTTTCTTAAATTAATAATGCTATTGCTTTGAATAATTTACGTTTTTTTTTACTTTTGTAATCAAAAATATTTACTATAAAGTGTTTATTTTCAATCTAATCTGGTGTTTTCTTTTTTGAAACTATATGGTTATTTAAATTATTCATCTTTTTTTATAATTATATCTTTTTATATGCCCTCTTTTTTATAATTGTTTCTTTTTAGATTACATTAAATGAGAAATTATAAAAGGAAATTATTTTCTTTTAAGTTCAATTGTTAAGTTCAATGAATTCAATTTAATTGCTTTAATTTTTTTCTGTAAATGATAATGATTTGATTCAGATGAATTATTTTCAATCTATTCTTTCCAGTTTACTTCTACAAAAGCAGTTTTTGTCTGGTGTTTATGTCATTCCCTCTGCTGGATCTCCTCTCAGTAAATATTTTAATTTTTTTGTATTTATTAAAAAACAAAGAACTTTTTCTGATTAATTATATTATTTATATTTACTTTTTAGAATGGTTTGGTGTAATTTTCATCCGTCAAGGACTTTATCAAGGGGGTGTATTTCGTTTTACTTTATATGTACCAGATAATTATCCAGATTGTGAATGCCCTGTAAGTATAAAGATGTGTAGTTTAGGAATTTCGTTATTTTAAAGTTTTGAATTTATGCATTATATAAAATGAAATTTCATTAATTTACAAAACTGTTCAAATTATCAAGTTTCCCAAAAAATAAATTTTAAGGTAAATTTTCTCCAAAATGAAACTAATAAACATTCTTCCATTTTTCAACATAAATATATTAAAATATTACTTTATTGGATGTATAATTTTGAGAAATGTTATCAGTTTTTCAATTTATATTACACTATTTGAGAAAGTTTTTGTATGAATAAATGTGAACCTTCATTTATTGTTAATTAATAATTGATTTTGTTGGTATTTATAGATTCATTGATTGGTTTTCATGATCATATTTTTTTCTCCGACCAGTAATATTCATATCAGTTGGCAATTTCTTCATCATTAAATCGTTTGATAAACTTTGAATTTATTTTAATTTGTGATATAATCTTTTAAATCTACAATTGCACCTTTTTATTTTTTAGCAATAATTTTTAAAAGCAAAGCTAAATTCCACAATGATGAGGAATTTTGCTTTGCTTTTAAAAATACTTAGAATGAGTCAATCAACATTTATTAACTATTTTAGATGTATTTCTGTTGATTAAATAATGGTAAATAAGAATTCAATTAATATTAAAAATCAATGATATTTGTTCCAATACTGTTGATTTCATATGTATATTATTTATTTTGCTTATAATTTTCAATTCCTTACATGATTTATTTTGATTTCTTTCTGAAGTATTTAATATTAAATTTCCTTACTGTAATTAATTATAAGTAATATATTTGGTCTTATTTTCCATAAAAAAATAATTTTAGTAAGGATTGAATTTCTTTTTAATTATATTCATGCTTCAAAGGTTGTTACTTAAATTTTATGTCTTAGACTTTCTACTTAAGGCATAACAAGTTTATTTATAATGCATAGCCTCAATTACCTTGTATGAACTTACCATTATTAATTTTCTTTTATTCTAGATTTTAGTGTTTGATCCTCCAGTTTTTAATCCATTAATCAATATAGAAACTGGAGAACTTGATGTTAAAAGAGCATTTTCTAAATGGCGGTAATTTCCTTTTTCTTTTCTTAAATATTATATACATAAATTTATATTAATTAGAACTAAAAATAATTTTTCATTTTAGGAGAAATGTAAATCATTTATGGCAAGTTATTCAGTATGCTAAACGAATATTTTATAAAATTGAAACAGAATACCCTTCAAATAAAGAGGCTGCTGAATTGTAAGAAAATTCTTTTTTATGTTATTATAGAACAATTATGAAATTATATAAAAACATGATAAATGTTATAGGAAAATGATTTTTCAAAAATTATTACAATATATTCCATATAATTTTGTACTTAATTTTTTTGATTATTTCTAAAACAACCAAAAATGAATGTATCAATTCTATTACATAGGATTTTGAATATAGAATAAGATTTTGTTCACATAAAACAATATTCAAAGTGCTTTATAAATTTCTCAAAGTATTTGCATGATACAACCTTAGCAGTAAAGCAACTTAACAATATCGTTGGAGATATAATTTTTGTAGATTTTAAAGAATTCTCTTCAAATCCGATTGAATTCTAAAGACACCTATTGTGTTACCTATATAATTTTAATCATGCAGTGGAATATATTACAATACTGTAACACGCTTCATCTGTATTCATGCAAAATTATAGAATATATTGATAAATTATAGAAAAATGCAAAATTATAGACTATATTATGTAGAGTTTTCATATGAAGCTGCTTTTTTCTGTGCTGGAGTAAAGTTTTGAGAACTTAATTTCATTGAAATGTTTACTGTAAATATGTAAATTCAGGACTTACGTATGAAACATCTTAGATAAAATTTTCTGAAAATTAGGTTTAGAATTAACTTTCATTGAATTTTCAGTATCAAATTCATATTCATACACACATTATCATCAGTTAAAAAAGACAGTATTAATAATACAATAGATACTTGTTTTTATGAATTTGTAATTTATAAACTCAAAATTTTATGAACTAATAGTCGGTTCCTAACTTTGTCCCATAGATGCAATGATAATATTAATTTAAAGTTAATGTATTAAAGTTAAAAAAAAATCCTTTTTACAAATCTTATGCATTTTTATCACCTTTTTTAACCATAAATAGTTGTTTTGTTCAGATAATGTTTATATAATTTTATCTTGTACAACTATTGTATATATATGTATGTATTAAATAATAACAATAAAAAACAAATGAAATCATTAAATTGAAACTTTATGTAAGAAATGAATTAATTTATTTAATTTTCATTTTTTTTTCCTCATCACAGTTTTGTCTAAATTTTCTGATTTTAATAAAAATTGTCTCCACTTATTTTTTAAATTTACATTGAATTAATAGAAAAGAGACACACAAATGAATTAATAAATCTAAGAATATTCATTATAATAAACAATATATAGAAATTTAATTGCTTAAATTAAATCCTTTCTATTGTAATTGTAGACTCATTTAATGTTGCTAAAATACAGTATTTTATATAATCCACAGCAGCATACTATCTTTAAGACATTTTTTTTTAATAAAAGAAGCATAAAATAATCCGCTGCAATTTTTCTAGTGAATAGTCGAAAATATATACTACTAATAATTTCCTGTCACATAAAATGAAAAATACACAGTGTGATTAAAAACATGATAAATTGTACAGAAAAGACATTTGACAGGACATTGCTAACTGCAATAAACTGAGATGAAAGCATCCAGAAAGTATGAAGAAAATGTAACCAACGCAAATTAATGTTGATTTTGGAAAAAAATTTGTTAGACTAAGATAAGATTAATCTAGGTCATGGTTATAAGTCATTACTGAAAGAATTACTGATAAATATTTTTACTATTAAAATTATTTACATAGCTTTTAAGCAGTTGCTCCAAAAACTACCTTTGGCAAATCCATTCATTGAGGATCATCAGCATTTTCTTGATTGAAAAACAGAGAGAAATCTAATATTCATCTAGTAAATTAATCTCATATTTCACATAAAACTTCTCAAGATATTGATAAAATGGTTGAAAAATAAATTTTTCATACTTGTAAATGTAAAACCTTGTAAGGACTAAAATATAAATGTTGGAATTAGTTTTCAATATAAAAAATGCTTTGCTAATTACCTAAATCCAAAATTGTTAAAACATGGTTTCTTACATCAAATGCTCTCAAGAAATTTACTATCAGTATAAGGTTTCTCAATAAATTATTTTTATAGTAATAAAAGAAAAAAGTTCATCTAAAAGTTATCAGAAACTATTTGCTCACTTATAATGGTGTCATTAGTATACATTAAAACTGCTTCTTTAATTCTATTAACTAAAGATTCGAATAATCATGATAAAAGTTTCTTGCAGAGTATATGCATCTTATATATTATGACTCTTATTTTAACATGGACAAAAGTAAAGTAATTTCTGATGAAAAAATTAAATCTGCTGTTATAAATTTAGAAGTTAAAAAATCTTGGTAGTTAAGTGTGTTGCTTTAATGGCTTAGATGATATAATATATACAATATTATTACTTATAGCCAGTGCAATCAATGATAATAATATGAGTGATATTTAAAGTTAATTGATAATTCTGTTTGCTTCGATTTATAAATTGCATTTCTAAATAATAATTTAAAGTAATTCCTCACTAAACAATCAAAATCAATAGCTGAATTGCTTAGGTACAAAAAATTATTATTTAATGTTATTATTATAAAAATGGTTGTATTATAACTTTTTTAAGTATTCAATCAGTGTCTTTATTTAACTTTTCCCTATTTAAAATAATTTGCCATGAGTAAAATAACCAATTTTCAATTATATATAAGATTTTGAATTCTTAAAAATTGATTTTTTTTAGCATTTCATTGTACATAAAATATTAAATTTGTGATGAATTTTTTTTTATTTTATAAAAGCAATATTATTTTTAAACAAATATTGAATATTTAGGACACAAAATTTAGAAAACATTAAAATATTCTAATATTTTTTAAAAATTTTTGTTATAGAAAAAATTATTGTTATAAAATTTTATTATAGCTTTGAAATAGAAATGCTTCAACTGATTCTTCATAATGTAAATAAATGTTAATATGAACTACTTAATTTGTTTTGTTTTTGACTGACAGATATGAAAAAGATTTAGAACTTTATAAAGTTAAATCTGCAGAAAGCATAAGAATGTGTAATGATAGACTGTATGAAAAACCTATTACTGATGATCCTCACGCTTTATACTTCACACCTTGGGATCAATCCATTCATGAAGATTTTAGGAAGAAATTATTTAATTATAAAGTAAGAAAACTCTGTTTCAATATTTAAAAATTAAACTAGAAATTAGAAGATATACAAATAACAAAGATTACTTTGTAAATGGACTGAATTAATTAAAACAGTTTAGTTATGTTAAAAAATTTTTTAATTGTAATATATTTTTATTCCAAAATTTTCCATGAAAGCAAAAATTGCTCTTGAAATTCAATGAAATATTTCTAAAATTTTAATTTCAGTGATTGAAGCTTTTTAACATATCTTAATGTTTAAACTGTTAATAAATATCAAGTATAATATTTTTTATATAAAATTTTATTAATTAAAAAAAATCACAAATGAAGTTGATATTTATGAGTTAGTACTTAGAAAATATTGTAATAATTTGTCTTTCTCATAAAAATTTTGTTTTGATATTTTTATTTTCTTTTTCAATTAAAATTTAGGTTTATGTAAAATAACTTGTTTAAATATATATCGAAAATGAAACCTTTTTATCGAAAATTTAAATTATTAAGTTCTGATTTAATGCTTTTTTCTGGATAATATATTTTTTGATTTCAAAATACAAATCATGTGCTTTAGTTTTAATTTGTTCACCTATTCTTGGTAGTTTGGTTATTTTTATCTTAAACAATTTAGTTATGTTCAAATTATTAAATGTATATAAAATTATTTAACCTCAAAGCATTTATGGCTAATCATTTTTAAATTAATTAAAACATTTATTAATTATAAAGATAATTGTATATATATCAATGAAAATAATAATAAATTCTAAGGACTCAAAAAATGTGTTTAACATAGGTTAGGAAAAGACATAATCTGTTTTTGGGAAAAAAAATATTAAAAAATTTATTAATGCTCCAATGAAAGGATATCCTTTGATTCATTTTATGGGATTATATTAGATTTTTTTAGAAATTTTAGTTTTGTAAATAACATTCATTTGATTTGTAAGTGATCATAATTGTCTGAGGTATATTCTATGTAACTATCTCTAGCATCATGTGCAGAGCCTTAAATAAGTTATGTTGCAATAAAGTAGTCCTTAAGTAAATCTTCAAACACTCTTATCAGTGGAATGATTTTCTTTACTGAAGAATATTGATTTGTTTTAAGGAATTAAAGATTTTAGTGATTTCCTGAGGAATGAACCTTATTAACCATTTCAGCAAGTACAAATCACTTTAATTTAGACTTGCTAAAATGTTATTGGAAGAATATGGGTTTTCAAAAGTTTTTAGTTTAAACTACCTTTTTTTAGACGGTATAAAATTATTATATATCTAGTACAGTTCGAATTGACAAATATTACTGTTAATCTTGCAGTTGGCATGCTGAACAAAATAAAACTATAGCTAAGACAAAAATTTTTTTTTCTTTACAACATAGTAAATTAAAAAAATATATGTAAAAAAATTTATTTTTCCGTATTTATATTCCATTCTTATTCCTAACAAAAAATAAGGCAACTATTATTTCCAATTCGAATTTTTTTTTCTTTAACAATTTAATTAAGTAATAAATTCCTTTGTTTGAAGAAGTTAAATAATCTGCCTTCCATCAGATTATTTAACCTATTCAAACAAAAAATAATTTAAAACAAGCTTATTTATTAAAATATTTGTTGAAAAATATTAAATATTTTCACTCTTAAATTTGTTTTAAATAATTAAATACATTGCACTTAAGTATTGATATAATCTGATAGTTAAATGAATGTGCAATGGAAATATTAGCGATTACAATTTTAAATATAGATTATTAAACTTAATAAATTAATTAAAATTTGTTTCACAAAAATGTTTTTTTTTACATATTTTTGTATTTAAACATATAAGTCGTTTAAAAGTTAATTTTCTTTATTTTAGAAAGGTGAACAAGAAAATCAAAAGAATTCTCAAAATGGCCTTTCTTGGATGCAACCTGGAAATTTGCAAGTTTTTTCAAAAACGTCATGATCAATTTTATAATTATTTTTTTTAAATTTCTGTTTATTTATTTTAGCTAAGATTCATAAAATAGAAGTGAAACTTGAAGTATTTATTTGTATCTATCATTTTTTTATTTAAGTATTTTGATGTTAAATTATATTATTTTGTATAAATTAAGTTGCAATATGATTGTAATATATTTTTATATAACTGTGATATACAAATAGGAATTGTAATTTAACTCTTGGCAAGGGAAGAATTGCTTTCAAACAGTTTTATGTTAAGAAAATTTTTCATTTTTTTGAAGGTAAAATTTATAATGGAATACAATTTTCTATTTCTAATAAGATATAGAACTATTAATTAAAAACCAAATTTCTGTACAATTATTTTGTATT
>JAPDSC010045379.1:0-11128 GCA_026290005.1 Latrodectus geometricus
ATATATATATATATATATATATATATATATATATATATATATATATACAGTGATAGATAAATATAACAATCAAAACTGAGTGACATGACCCTTTATATGGAGGCCTTGGCCCTCATAAGCCTACAGTTGTTTTCATGACCAAGGACCCTATGAAGCATGTGTCCTGGTGGAGTGGCTAACCCAATTTAAAACTCACAATGTTTAGTTCTCAAACATGCTTGATACTCAGTTTTATCAATCCACTGAGATATGAAAGGCTAAATTGACCTTGCCCAACCAGAAGATCAGTTGTGCCTTGGAGCACTATGTCCAGCCAATTCTTTGAATAATATACTTTACTATTGAAAATTATTTTGTTAAATGTGATATAAAAGTTCAATGATAGTTACAATTTTTATGCTGTCTTAAACAGTCAGATCACTAACTATATTTTGGCTTGACTATTTAAATTGTTAATATTTTATATTTATGTAATTAGTGATTATGCAGTGTAACTGGATTTGTTTGCCTTGAAGTTCTTTTAAATAGTTTTTAAATGCATATTTTTTTAAATTTCACTGAAACAAATCTCCTTATTTTTCTTAAGATTTATATTGTGTGTTGAATTTTCTGAATTACTTTGATAATTTTATTAGGGAAATTTACAAAGAAGTAAAATTGTTCAAGAGCAAGTTACTGAATCAAAAAAGGAAGCAATAAAAATTTTGGATCACAAAACAAACATAGTTGAAACGGTTAACAAATACGTCAGCCGACGACCTCTTAAAAAGAAAGAGAAGACATGACCCAGAAGGAAACATGCAGCTTATTCTAAATTTTAAGGGAAATGTTTACTGAAGATTTTATTATGCACACTCCAACATTTTTATTGGAAGTTGTCTGTATAGTGTTGCTGTATTTTTCTTTTTATATTTTAAATGCTTATCATCTAGAGATTGTAAATATTTTTAAAATAATATTTTAAAGACTATTAAGATGATTACATTTTCACAATTTCCAACATCATCAAGTGTACAGTTGCAAAGTTCATAACATGTATATATTTGCATCAATTTTAGTAATCTACTGGATAAATATTCAAAATGTCCTTGTATTAATCTTTGACATGTTAACTATAAATATGTAAGTGCAAATTTTCGAAGCTAGTATTTTATATTAATCTAATTGTGATCTTCTGTTGTTGTAACAGAAATGTGAAGCAATTCAAGTCTAGCATGTCTATTAATTTTATTATTGTTCCATGTTTATTTTAAATATGTAAGATAATAATATTTGACTATGCAAGCATTATAATTTATCAAAATAATGTAAACTGATGAGTATAAATTACAATGAGATTAATAAAAGTTTTAAAATTTTGTAAACATATTTATATTGTAAAATATTTTTATTTTAATTTTAGATTATTCCTAAATGTGTTTTTTAATCAAAACTACCCAAAATTACAATATCTTTAATTAGTCATTGTATATATTTTATAAGCATATGTTATAACATCATTGCATTCAAATTTTTGTCCTTTTCAAACCAATTTTTAAATTATGTAAATTGAAATGCATGCCAGGTTTTCATAGTAATTCACTTCAGTTAGTGTCAGTTTTGATACATTATCTTGCAAACTTCTAGGTCAGTCTTTTTTGAAATTAATACTAAATGGTTTTATTTTTCAATTTTTATCTATTAAAACTTTTATTAATTGTAAATTCATGAAAAATTGAATAACTTCATAAAATACAAAATTTACAGTTTAAATTTATTTATTGCAAAAACTTTAGTTCAAATTGATACTTACTTTTCTGTATACATAAAATTGCATTAAATATTTGAATATAGTTACAAGGTCCTTAAACATTTTTTTAAATTTTAATCACAAAACGATTTTCTCATACGATTCAATTAAATTATCTGAAACAATATTAAATTTGCATGAATTTCAAATTTATTTATGTAAATATGTTTTTTTTTTTTTTTTTTTTTTTTTTATTATTATTATTTTTAAAAATTGTTATCTTGTAGAGTACACTTTTTCTAGAGAGCTTGTTACATAGATAATAATCTCATAGCTGTACAGTTTCGAAAATCATAAATACATTATCTTTTATTATAACATATTTGTACAGTACTCACAATGTCTTTAAAAATTTAATGTATTCATTTGCACTATGTTGTACTCTGTATATTTTTCGAGATGTTGACCTCAATGAACTATGTATTAAGTATGAATAAAGTGTCGATATTTCTATTCTATTATTTTAAAAACATTTAATCATATGTAAATATAATCTAAAATTTTCAAAACATTTTTCAATTGATGTCAAATATTTTCTTGTTTTACTCCATCGTGTTTCCTGTGCAAAGAACTTTAGTATAATTGTTTTAATAAGCTTTGTACAAAACCTGGAAATTATTTTTTATTTCCTTTTAAAAAAATTATCAATTTCAATTTTTAGATTGTGGTATCCCTACACTAAATGACTCTGAACAAGGATATATGAAACTATATGTAAGACAATAACACAATGTTAATAAAGTTTTTAGCTAGAATGTAAAATTTTAAAAAAAAAAAGCCTTCTAAAAAATTTTAATTAAGTTAATAGGAAAGTATCCTTAGTAACATTCTAGGGCACAAAAATTACGTGTTAAGATCTTCAAACCTATAGTTAAAGCTTTTTCATTATCTAGGCTATCTGAAAGTGATATATCAAAATATAACTATGTTTTAAAAGAATTCGATTACATGGTAGAAGAATTAAGTCATTTGTGAAATATCTATTGCAATTTTTAATTATATTGAAGACTATTTTTGTTCTGTTATGTTTGGATTCTATTTATTATACTATCAAATAGACAAAATATTTGCCACTCATTGAAAGTAGTTAATTTGCTTTTGTTACTACTTTTTTGTACTTCTGTTAAACATCTTCTGTAAAAAATTCTAAAAATAATCAATCGTGCTGAATATAGTTGAAATCAAATCTGAAACGTAGACAATGTCAGTATTATGATAATTAAAAAAATTTTGCTGCTGTTCATAGGAAAAAGTATTATATTAGAGGAAAACACTCAAAAAGAAAATATATATATAATGTAAAATGTTAATTCAGATTTAAATTAATGGAGCTTAACTTAAAAAGAAAAATATAAATGAATTCAAATTTACATTAGAAAATTTTGGAAAACTAAATTGAGACAAATTATATATGTAATGTTAAACATGTTATAGAGCTTTAAAATATTAAAAATTATTGTTCAATATTAAATTAAAAAGGAAAACTTTAGAACTTACAAATCACCACTTTGCTAAAGAAATATATATATAATGGTATGGAGGGTTTAAACGGAGATTGTGTGGGTTTCTCCTCCCTCAAAATAAGAGTAAAACATTTTCCTGTATGTTATTTGCAAGACCATTTTTTTTTTTTTTTTTTTTTTTTTTTCAAGTGAAAAAAATCGCATAATCCGCGGAAATTTTTTTCTGCAAATAAGTCAAAAATATTTACTGTTGATAATGTGGATATCTTATGAAATAAAAAATACACAGTATAATTAAAAACATATTGTACAAAAAAAAAAAAACATTTATTATGAAAAAGATCTCTTTGGATCTATCTCATCATAAAGTGATATATAAAAGAAGATGTAAGTACAAGAGCGATTATTTCGAAAAGATTATAGTAAAGCTTATAGATCTTTAGTTTATAATAACTTTTAAAACGAGGTTAGACATATTTTAAAAATAAAATATTTTCGTTTCGTTATAACAGAATGAAAGAAATGGATTATTTTCATACTACGTGTAGGAGACATTTTTATTTTGTACCGCGCATGCTTTGTTTTTTCACCATACATCAACATATTTGTCGTTTTTCCCCCTCTATAACTTTTAGCTTAAAATCTGCTGTGCAAATTAAATGTTTCTCCTTTCACATGACGATATCTTCTAAGGCATTACAGGCCAACGCCGTTCTTAATAGTCGTTACCTTCTGGTCCTATCTATCGTGAGGCTACTCCAGTTTCCTTTATTTATCACATTGAAATCCTTTTACACTAGGCCGATTGGTGGTCTCCCTCGTCTTCTGTTTTCCATGAGATTAGTAAAAGTGAGTTTTTTTTACTGGGTTTGCATTGCCAGATCGGAAAAAATGACCACACCATCAGTCATAGCATTTTATAACTTTAATAATGTCGAGTTGCTTGCCCTTTATAGATTTCAAAATTAAACAGAAGTCTCCAGCTATTATTCCCCGGGACTGCAACCACATGAAGATATACGAATTTAAATTCTTTCAGGATGAAAAAGCTCATGTCAAAATAAAAAACGAAATGACATGCAATTGCAACTGTAATATTTTTCTCGACATAAAATTGTTTTTGAAAAAGAAACTTGACAATAGAAGTTGAGTCTTCCACTAACTGGAGCCATTAGCACCTTTACAATAGAACAGAAAAAAAAAAAAAAAGACAAGGCAAACATCCACTTTATTGTTAGCTTAAATCGGCAAGCACAATTTAAATGGTGTTTTTTTTTTCCCATGATGCAATATTAATGGCCAAAAATACTTTCTTTGGTGGGATAAATTTAGCTGTATTTCACAAGAGACAATATGGAGAGTCTATTTGTGAAATACAGAAAATTGAGAGTTAAGTGAAAGGAAAAATCAAACAAAATTTCAATTACACAAGTTGAACCTCGATTGAAAAAAATTATACTGTAATAAAAATAAATTTTTCCAAATAGGCATTTTGGGTTGATTTACAATATTCTTCAAATTCATTAATCTCAGGAATATGATAGAATTCTTTATTAAATTTTTGGGGAGCAATATATTGAATACCTTAAAATTTTTTGACGCTTTGTTCAATTAGTATTTTTTTTTTTCTAAGTATTAATTCTTTAAATTTATCAGAATATGTTTACAGTCATCATAATTGTTTATTTATGTAGAACTTATTATTTTTTTCAATATCTCCCTTATTTTTTGATTAGATTGAAATAATATTTTTGTTTCTTCAATGGTATTTTTCATAATTTTAATATGGGGTTTTTAAATTTTATTCCTTTGTGTTTGTAATTAATATTTGAATTGGTGAGATTGGAATAATTTTAATCTGAGGATTTTAAATTTTATTCCTGTGTGTTTGTAATTAATATTTGAATTGGTCATCTTTCATTCAGCAAGAGATAGCACTGTATTAAAAGAGTAGTTGGGTTTTATTTAATTTTTTTCATTTCTAGAAACATCTTTATTTAAAAAGCTCCAATGAAAGTTAAAACTTGATCATAATATCAATTTTGTTCTATTTTCAGACAAATATTTATATTGGATATCGAATCATTCCAAACAACTTAGCCAACACATCAAAATGTAACTCATGAATTTTAGTTATAGCTTAATTTGAAGGACTTCAACTGCACATAGCAAATGAAAGAAATTAGTTTTAATTTAAATATAACTGGATTATTCCTGTTGTTTAATGAGTGAATTTAATATGTATATCATATAATTTTGTCTATATATGAGATCAGTAAAATATAACTTTGTCAACTATTCTATTTGTGGAAAAAATATTTAGATTTGTAATATTATTATGCATTGCATAATAAAGGCAAATTGATTTAAATTATACAGAAAATTATAAACATTTCATTCTCCGTAAATAATCTACAAGGAATAAGGTCAAAAAAGGAACATTTTCAAAGAAACAGAAATGTACAATCCATATTAAGAAAAAATACCAAACTTTTCACAAATTTATTTTAAAAATTTAATATTTTTTTTATTTATTCTAAACTTTATAAGTAAAACTAGAACCGAATAAAAATTTAGAAAGTTTAATAAAATAATGCACACAGACACACACAGTTTTAAGTTAAATTAAATACAACCATGCACTTCTTACAGTATTAGTTATTATACAAAAATGCACTTAAGCATAGATTGAACATACAAAACACTGAAATGATAGCAAAATGAAAGCTATTCTCTGAAAAAGATGCATATCACTACTTGATGTCAAGTGTATCACAGTAATTGCTGAAGTAAACTTGACAAATCATAGGTTCAAAATAAATGATGCATGCTCGCTCTTATGGGAAATATACATAAACAACTGAAATATTATAAAGCTTTTCTGCAAATTCAAAATTTGACAATAGCATGTATTTACTGAGCCATTCAAATTATGCCTTTTGGTTGTTTAAAAGATGTTACAATATTCTAAATCTTTAATGTGAGAAGAAATCACTAAAGAATCTTTAAATCGAAAACTTTTGTAAAGATGTGAAATAAATTTTTCTATATAATATAATTATATAGATAAACTATCTAAAAAATAAATAAAATACAAAAAAATGAGCGACCGCACTTACAATATGTGTCGTGCCGCCTATCCTGTCTAGTGGTTAGCTTACCAGACTACGGATGGGGAGGTCATGGGTTCAAATCCCGGCTGGGGAATGGATGTAGTTTCTGAATTTCTTGTTCTTTCCTCTGATGATGGATGAATGTGGCCCACTCTATAAACAGGTTTGTGGTGGTATGACGTGGGTAACGCAACTCGCTTCCTTGAATTGGTTCACAGGTGCCCACTGGGTAACGATAAATGATTAGCAGTTTCTGGCCTTGTTATGGCGAAGGGTTAATCACTCAAGTGCCCGCCATTAGAAAAAAAATAAAGACAATTTGTGTCGTCAAAGATTGCTGCTGTATGTCGAAAAAAATTATGAACATTATGGCAGGGTTTCAATGGTATGATTTTGGACGCTCTTTATAAATCTTGTAATGTGTATTACTTTATAAAGCTTAATCGTATTTTTATAAATAAAAATAAATTTATGTTAGTTATCATTTATTTTGTAAAGTAAGTCGAAGTATTTTCTAAGAGTAAGTTACAATAATAAATGAAAGCTTAATATTAAATTTGAAAAATAATTTCATTAAAACTATTTAAAATTGTGTGATTTTTTAAAGATTTACAAGTATGCTATAGCAACGATTAAAACATAGTAAAAGACTGATTACTTAATAAAATTTATAAAAAGAAAACACATTAATACCTTTCAGATGATCAGTGTCAAAAGTTACTTTTTAGTTACTCAGATACAATTTGTTTATTAGTGCTCAATAACTTTAATATATGTTTTAGATTTTTTATGGTATAGTTTGTTTTTTTAATTTTAAAATATTAATATTTGATTAAAGAATAGCTATTGCCGATGCTAAAATTAGGTATATTTTAATGCAAAATTAGACAATTTGTTAAATTTTTGAATAAAAATATATTACACTTCTATCTTAAAATTATAAATTTATTTTAAAATATAAGAATCTTCTTGGGTGAGACAAATTTAAACTATATTTAAATTTTATTCTGATATTTGATACAGAATATCAAAACAAGAAATCACACACAAAAATATTTAATAAATCTAAAATAGAATACAAAAATGAGATAACATTATTCCATGAAATATATATTCTATCCAGTACATGTCAGAATTAATATTTATTATAGAATATGAGAAAATAAAATAAATATTCTATCTACAAAAAATTTCAACATAATTTTACTTCACATTTTAATTTTACAACAGAAATCATTGAAAATAAATATTATTTCTCAGTCATCAAATATTGCATATAAAATGCATTGAAAAAACAGGATCTATTACATATCCTTTAGAAAAGAATTTACATAATATATATATATGTATTCATAAAGAAAAGGAGGAGATGTGATAAGTCCATTTTATAATATGTTTGTGAACTTATCACACACATTATCATAAGAAATATATAAATCCCTTTTATAATGTCTTTTAGAATATATTTTATAACACTGCACATTTTTAGGCATCGCATTAATTATAAACAATAAAAATACGTAATTAAGTTAAAAAATTTAATATTAGATAAGATAAAACTTTTAATGCTTTTGGATTGTCTTCCTTTCTCACAAAATATTTTACCCTCCAGAACATTAAGATACAGTATTTACTGAAAAATAGTTAGTTAATAATTCAAACAAAATCATAACAACAAACATTCAAACTTCTCCCAGTAAGCATCAATAGTATGAAAAATAAAATTCAACCGTGCTTATTAGGCAAACTAAAAAAAAATGGACTTTCTAACTTTTTGAAAGCATAAGTTTATGTATAAAAACAATTTCATGTTAGCAACATCTGTATAAAATATTTTTAACATAAAAATGTGCATTTATAATTGAACATACTTTATGATTAACTTTAGAAGCAATACATTTGTTCTCGCTTTAACAATTTCAAATAAACTGTTTCTAAAAACAAACCTTTTTTATATTTTTAAATTTAAAAAAAATTAAACAATTTTTTGGATCTTTTATGATTATGGTAGATATTACTTTAGTATATAAGAATATTCACCATAAGAATAATTTAAAGTATTATAAATATTAATATGGCAACCTTTTCTTCCTCACTTTTAAATTGACAGGACTGTGTTTCTTTAAATATATATTTTATTAATACATTATTGAAATATAGCACTCAATTTCATAAGATTAATGACAAACACATTATTTAATTATCAGTGGTCTAAATTTAATTATATTATTTACATGTAACTCCAGTAACTATATTTTTCAAAAAATTATTTGACACTAAAATTTTCTAAGTTTGAATACTTTATCATCACAATTATTTTAATATTTTGAAAATTAATTTTCAATTCTAGAAATATTTTCTACTTTTATTGTCCTTTTTTTAATTAGAAGGCACTATAAAATACCAGGAAAAGTTGTGAACATCCAACACTGCCAATCAATATGTATATTACAATATGAAAACATTTCTTTTAAAAACAGTAAATTTTCATTTAAATTTTATTAAAAATCCACATTTATATAAAAAACAATTAAAATGTAATATTTTTATCAAATTTCTGTTAATACTGAAGAAAGTTAATGTCTAAAAGAGATAAACATAAAACTTAGTTTTAATTGAAACTTTTTAGACTGCATATAAATCAAGTTGTATAAAGTAAATTTATAAATACCCATAATTAGTGTATAAATATATTAATACATACTTTATACACAGCAGTCTTATACGCTGCACATTTATATGTATACTAAATAGACAATGAATAATATATACAAAGTGTCTTTAAAATTTTTCCACATTTTATAGACAGAATTCTAATTACCAGTACTCTCTTTCTTAGAATAAATACTTCAATAGAAGTATTTGCCTTATAACTTGCTATTTATTATTTTTATTTTAATAGAAAAGTATATATTGAGACTTATTTTTAAATATTTCATATTTTTAACCATAGAATATAATTCTTACCAACAATTAAATTACAAATTTGCAAACTATTATAAATTCATCCCTTATTTTCAATTATCTATTTTCCATTTGTCATACTTATTTGATACTTTAGAGTTCAAGAGATTTCATTACTAAACTCAATTAATAAAACATAATACATTAACAAAATATACTAATATTCAATTTGTAATAATCTACATTGTACTAGTTTTAAGTATTAAAAATATTTAAAGTTATAATTAATTATTATACCTTTAATTAATAATAATCAATTATTATGCTTTAAGATATAATAAAAGTATTAAATAATTAATATCTAATTCCACTTTTGTCATAGGTATTTACATTCATTTAAGTTAATAAAAATAAAGAAATTTGTGAATAATTTTAATAGTTTTAATCATTTAACTGTCAACTAACATTCGAAATTACACTGATTAAATTATTAGGATGTAAAAAAGGATGTAATATTCAAACAGTTTTTTTACATATACCAGATTAGATAAATAAATTAATGAAAAACAAGCATGAAAAAAAAGACACTATTATAAAAATAAATTTCGGTAAATTTATTAGACAATTATATCATCTTATGAAACACTATTCTTTTATACATCTCTGAATGTCTTTTCACCTATTATTGGTACTTTTAAGTACCTTTTAGAGTTATAACCTATCTAAATTTATAGCAGTTTATAGATTCTATTATTACATAAATATATGGTCAATAATATAAAGCATAATAATGCATATTTTTGAATACCAATAGAAACATGTGGTTTTTGATACACTTTAATTAAGTATTGCCTAAAATAATTGATTGATATAACACTAACAATTATACTTCATACTTTTATTAACATATTTTTACTGTACTCGCTAATATATAAGTGAGAAAAATGAAACTTTGAGTTCAATTATGAGTACAAAGACGACTAGGAGTTGGAAAAAAATGAGGTTTATGACTATACAAGCTCTCTATTGACTAATAAATAATTCTCAAATGCAGATAACCATGAAGAGTTTATGAAAATAAAAAAAAGTGAAATGCAAATTTTTCTTACCATATTAAAATAAGTTAATTGTACAATAGGAACATTAAAAAATGTGCTTACTCTCGTAATAAAAACTCAAATTTCTTGAGCTGTTTTCCTTCAAAGATTTCTGCCTTCCCCTTAGCACATTCTTAGATTACTTATTCCCTTTTAACTCAAAAATCAGTAAAATAAAAACTGAATTTTCTGAAAAATCATACGGTATTTTTAAAGTCTAAAAATTTAAAGTCATTAATTCCAAAGTTCTGATGCGAAGATAAATCACACAATATCATATATAATTTAATCTCAATAAATTCAATAAACTCACTAACTTCATTAAATTTATGCACTACAGAAGCTTCAAAATAATTTTTGGCATTTTCCATTACAATTCAAAAACTTATTTTACTTTTAAAACTGTAGTTTTGAACTTAACAACTACAACATAGTTATAGTTAAAACAATTTAACATTGAAAACAATAAATCAGGTATTATAATAATGGTCATCAATAAGATTGATGTTATTACATCTAATTTTTAATAACTAATTTTTAACAAATATCATTAACAATTGAAACTGTACTTGATTAGAATAAATTAGAATTAATAATATTAATCCATTTTTCCTTTAGCAGCAAGTGCAAGTCTGTTTAATAGGAACTGTTTATCACGGCCTTCTAAAACAATTTGAGCTTTCAGCACTTTCACCATCTTCCTATGTGCTGTTACTATTGTCCAATAGTAATAAATAGCTATACTAAAATAATGAAAAATCA
>JAPDSC010045387.1:0-15939 GCA_026290005.1 Latrodectus geometricus
CTGAGTAGACTTTCCCAGCCTGATTTAATTAAAATGTTAAATATAAATAATATTAAGTTAATTCTACATTAATTATTTTATTATATACTAAATATTAAATTAATTAATTGGATTTATTATTCTGTTCAGCTATTATTAAACAGCTAAAAAATAATTGCTATGTATATAAATGATATAATTGCGTCATTTTTATAAAATATTCAGGGATATGATTCAATTTAATTTTTAACTTTTTAAATGTAAGAAATGCCTAACTTCTTATAATAATTCAAGTATTAATATGAAAGATAAAATTTTACGACAAAATTAAAATAAACATTCTTTTTAAAGTATCAGAAACTAAACCATCAACAACACAACTAAGTTAACTGTCAACTAATTTTCAATAAATGGATTTCCTTGCGTTTACATTACACGTGTAATTTTTATTTTATAACTGTTAATATTCAATATCAGTTTAAAAAAAAAAAAAAAAAAAAAAAAAAAAAAAAGCAATTTCACAAGAATATATATTTTTTTATCTATAAATTGCTCATTTTCTTATACCAAACGCACATTAAAAAGTAGAATGAAATATTGTTTCAAAAAAATTCAAATCAATAAATTTAAGTTTGTTTTAAAAATTTCTCAGTTGATTTACTTCATAGAAAGACTATGTAAATAAAGAAAGTTTTGAATCATTGAATTTAAAATACATGATTTTTTCATTAGGGTATCATAATTTTGAGAATTTCTTTCCAAGTTAAGTTGCACTTTCATAACAATATTATTTATATAATAATAATATCATAAGAATTCTTATACTGTACACAAAATAAAAACACCAAGGTAATCAATTAATTCTTGTTTATGTGGTACAATTAATTCTTTACTCTCACTGCTTTTGAAACAATACTGATTTATGTTGTTTTGTCATTTTGATAAATTGAATCTATTTTTAGCTTGATTATTTTTTGCCTGGTTTGACGCGTTAACTTATAAGATCCCAATCTTATAAGTTAACGCGTCAAACCAGGAAGCTAATAAATAATTTTTTTCTTGATTGCTTATAAAGAAAAAATGAAATAGTAATCCCAAAACTTCATAAATTTAGTACATAAATTTTATATTTTGTACTTAGCATATGTATGTGTGTGTACTTTCGCTCAAGAAGACAAATTGAAAACTAAGAAAAAATAAAATTTACAGTCTAGTAATAAAAATGAATGAATAATTTAACAGAAAAAAATTGAAAATTACTTTTTAAGTAAAATTATTATTTAGGATTGAATAAATTTCAGTTATATGTAATTTTAAAATTTTAGAGTATTTAAAAATTGCACTAAGAGAGATATTTTATTTTTAAGAAATCATTTATTTATTTTGAATGAAAGTTGCTTTTGATGAATTGAAATTAAAATTTTAGTCACTCAATTTCCTATATAAATAATTTGTAATAAGCTTAGCAATTTCAATTTTTAGGCTGGAAGAAAAAAAAATCTAAAATCCATTTTTATTGATTAAGCCCTCTATTTTTAAAAAACTTTGAATATTAAAAGAAATGTCTTTTAATGTTATTTATTTTTTATAGATATAATTAAAACAGGTAGTTTCTTAAATGTATTTTATAAAATATTTTGTAAAGTGTGAAATAATTTTATTTATAATATTGTACTACAATATTTCTGAAGAAATTTTGCGCACAAATTAATATTACCATGATCATGAATTATTTTAAATAGAACTTGGATTAATAAATTTAGTACCACTTACTTCTGAAGGCCCAACTTTTCATCCCTCTTATTCCTTGTATCAAAGACATGATGCTCTTCTGGCATTCTCCTGACAACTTGGCATCAGCGCTCATCCGCAAGAACATCGGCAGTGCTTTCTTCATGCGCCCATCTATTAGCTTTTTGGTAGACTTTTCGAATTTTTCCCACGCTGCGTGAATAATCTCTACTTCGGTCATGTTTCGGAGAATGGGTGCTTGGATGGATGGCTGCCCTGTAGTTGATTCTTTTTGGTGCCGTGTCCATGTTCTGACTCGGCTAACTGTTCTTCTCGGATTTGAACCAGAACCACTAGACGTGATGTTGTCTAATTTTGGCTGGGATGCTTCTACGTGAGGACTAAGTCCTATATTAGAAGGGAAGGGTTTGTTGACCGTCGATTCATCATTGCCAAAGGAAATATCTTTACAAGATACACACAGGGCTAATGTGATAAAAGTTAGAATCAGTGCCTTAAATGGAACCATGCCACTTATAAGGCAAAATTGCTTAAAATTTTGTTGTAACAAATGAATTCTCAAAAATGTCTTCTTAATATTTATAAAATTTTAAAGAGGAGAATCAAAGAGATTTAATGTATATGATGGAAAAACTATCAAATTTCCACTATCTTTAAAACAGAAAATGTTTCCTATCTCATTAAACAAGCTAAATATTTTATTTCGAATAAAACGATCTTAGTCCTCAATTTCATAAAAATTACGAATATGAATTATGTTATTTTAAAAATGTTACGATTTTTACAACTTTTCAAATTATTGAAATCATATTAAAAAAACTATCATTTATCTAACATTAAAAATATTGATGGCTCTCATAAAATTAAAAACAATTTCCTGTTCTAAAAATAAAATAAATAATTTGATAGTCAAGTTTTTTTTCCTGCTGAAAAGGGGGTTTAATTTCTGTGTGTGTCTGAAAAATGAAAAACCGCGTCCGATTTTGGAAGTGGAAACTTGTTGTTCTCCTTTGGAAATCTTGCTTCCTGAACTTAGGTTTATTAAGAAACAGTATTTCGCCAAGTGCTGAAAATTAGATCGCCAAATCATTTGTTTCTTCTCTGTGAATTATTGTTTACAAAATTCTAAGATTAGCATAAATTGGGTATAATGTTTATAATTATTACGTATTGAAATATTAAGAATTATAAAATATATTTAACTGATATATAGTTATTTGAACTGTTTAGAAATTTTTTACGGTTTTTATGGAGTAACAAGTATACAAATGAGTATTTTATGTAAACTTAGTAAGTTAAAATATTATTTACGCAAAAGCATTCTTTAGGTACTAATATTTTTAAATTTTAATATTAGAAATAATTTTTACAAAAGTTTTAATTTAAATTCAAATGTGGGGAAAACTAAAGAAGAGAATTATTTCAAAATTCTATTCAAATTCCTAAAACTCCCGAAAACTTTTATGGAGCTTTTTCATTACATTTTTTTTACTCTATTAAATCTTGATTCATGCATTCAAAAACAATTAATTTATTAATGATAATTCATAATGCTATATTTGAGAATATTCTGTCATAATTCTATAATATAATTGAGAATATTCTGTCAAGAATTCATCCTAAAGAATAATAGTTAACTTTACAAATGTAATTTCTTGTTTAAAAGAATTGCCTATAAAAAGAAGTTAGAAATTATCAATAGCCCTAGTAATATTTAAGCTTTTTTTAATGTCTGTTGAAATATGTTTTAATTTTAAGAAAAAAAAGAAGAGAATAATTAATTAAAAATCACTTCGTTCAATGATGGAAAATTTCTATTGAATATTGGAAATTTTTGAGAACTGAAAAAAAAATTCAATAAGACTTCATATTTTTTTCTAATCAAGGCTTATAAAATTCTTAAGCCTATTGCGTATAAAAATATTTTAGAATAATTCTAATTCATTTTAACATTTAGCTTTCATAAAACAAAGTTTGTTTGAGTTCGTTGGAATATTTGTTAAATTAGATTATTGGAAATAAATAAAATAAAATAAATAAACAAAACTGAAAATTACATTTATTTAATTTAAATGTTAAAATATTTTTCCGGAATATCTTAAGAAATGTTTGCGTCAAGTGAGTTAACAGATTTGGTGAACTAATGAGACAGCATATGAAATTTTATCAAGATGATGTATCTTTCTTTATATGATACACAAGTTCAAAATTGATTGACTTTCTGAACTTTCTTGTATAGACATCAATCTTACCTTACAAATTTAATTTAGAATTATTTTCTATAATCTTTAGAAGTGATTTATACTTATAAAATTATACTTTGATACCAATTAAATGTGCTCAAGAAGGTATCATAGAACACTGAACAATCTTTGCCAGAAATGGAATTGAGCTTGCATCACGTCTCCAATTTTGCTCGGGGATTGAAGTAAATAAGTCGAATATCCAATATAAAAATATTCAATAATGTTTTTATCTAGTTTATTTGGTTTTTTGTTTTATGTTTAAAAAAAGTTTTCAAAAATATTTGTGTACTATTTTATATAATGTCATTAATGAAATGATTCTGAATTTATTTATTTCAAATATAAAGGCCTTTATGAAAACAAGACCCTAAACTGTCAGTTTGAAGTTTAGAATTTCATGTTAGTGCAATTAAAATCAAATCTTACGCAAAATGTATAAATACCCATCTATGGTTTTACACTTTATTTGATCAAATCTAAATATATTTTTGAATATTAGTCAAGTAATTTCCCCTTAGGATGAATCCAATGCACCTCGAACATTCCTTAAATTAATTTATTACAATTATTAAGGAAATGTTTATGGGTATTTTATTGAAATAAACTGTCTTGGAAAAAAGAAAGGTATATTGAATAATGAATACAATAAATTAAATAATAATATAAAATGATGTAATTAAAAAGACAAATATTGATAGTACTATTCGAAATATTCAGTAATTATTGAAACATGATTTATGAACTATGGTTACTAAAATCTTTGAGGGGTCGTTCAAACATTACACTAGCTATTTTTGGCTATTCCTCATTCCTTGCCTCACCTTGTAAGCAAAATTAAGTAAACACACCATATCTTTTTTACTATAATTAAATAATCTTTACTCTTTAATTTTTTGATTCCATCAATTAAAGATCAAAATTTATTTAATATGGCGGAAATATAAATTAGGCAAAAAATACATTACGAGACATTTATTTTTTAATTATATTGTTACATTAGTAAAGTAGTTATCATTTTCAACATTAGTTGGGTTTAAGAAAAAATAAAGTTGCATTGTAATTGTGCAAACTTTAAACAATCGGAATAAAGGATATCTGATTATTTTTGTATACAAAAATCATTGATCGTAATAGCAAGGAAAAGGAAATTCAATGTCTGACAGATGTTGAAAATGAAATTCCATAAAATAATGCCATGATATATCTAATTAGATGTATAATTTTTCAATTAAAATAATTATTTTAATTATTTAACTTTCTAAAAATTGAATTTCTTTATTATAAGTTATGGAAAATAAAATTATTCAAAAGTTTTCCAGATAATAGGTTTTTGTTAAATAAAAATTTATAAACAGCATGCTATCTCTACAAAAAAGTTTATTTTTTAGGGGAAAAGAGAGAGAGAAGAGAGTTTTTAAATAAATTATATTCAGAAAGGACAAAATAATTTTACGTATAGAAAAGTTAATTTTAACTTTCTAATTATTTTCTTTTCAAATTTCTTATGAATAATAAATGATTATTCGAAAGAAATAGGAATTCCTTATATAATGAAATGTTTTAATAAAACAATCTCATAAAGAACCTGCATGAAGTATCTATATTCTCATTTATTTCTCTTTAAAGTACGCATACATAGAGATACTCACAAAATATGAAAACTTCTTGCAGCAGCTTAAAAAAAAAAAAAAAAAAAAAAAAAAAAAAAAAAAAAAAAAAAAAAAATTGTTATTCAAAAATAAAATGCACAATTTTAATCTTAATGATGTGAAGTACTTTCTTTTAATAAATAAATTATTTATATATTATTATTATTATTAATTTATTATAAATACTTAAGATAGATTAAAATAGTGAAAGCAAATAAAATAGTTCTTATCTGTTAAAGGACAATTTAAAAGTTATAAAACTATTGCTTTATCACTTAAAATATTCAAAAATAAGGAAAAGTTTTTTATTAGAGCTAAATTGATAGAAATACTGGATTTTGAAAATCAAAGAAAAGTAAATTGGCAAATGAAACATTTTGGGAAAACGACTAATTAAAGCATGATAATAAAAAAAAGTAGTTTTACTTTATAAACAAAAAGAGAGAGACTACCTATAACATTATTGTAGCTATGAATGCCATTTTTTTAAATATTATCTAAACCTCCATTCAAGAAGGTAACCAGAGCCAAGTTAATATTCCTGTTCTCTCATTACTATGCTTATTATTATACTATTGTTACGATAAGACAAATGCTTACAAAAAATTTATTTAAAATTGAAGAAACTAAAATATTATATAAAATAAAATTGAAAAACCAAAAGTTCTATTGTCTCTTTTACTTTTCTGTCCTGTATAATTGTGATCAATAGCTTATGGTATGATTACAAGCGTGGATATTTTGTATTATTATCACTTATGACAGAAGATTTCAGTAGAGCTACGCTTCGTGAACAAATGCAACAAATAAATCAATTTTTGTTTTTAAAAACTCATTTCATTTCTTTCTCCACGGCTGGGAAAAATACCGATAATAACCCAATAAATTACAATTGGCTTAGAATGTTGTGTAGGATTAAAAAATATATGTTTTTGTTACAAATATACTTTTTTATGTAAATAAGTTTTTTTTTACATGAAATAATTATACTTTTTTGTGTAAATAAGTTATTTTACATAAAAAAATTATACTTTTTTTATGTAACTAATTACACATAAAAAATACTTTTTTTTATATAAATAAGTTATTTTTGTGCAGTAATTGTGCCTGCAATAAATAAGAAATATTTTAAAGTAATTGCCTCTTAGTTTCTTTCCTTGCTATTTCTGCGCTGTTTTTTCGTAATTCTGTTCATCATCAAATTCTTAAATACTGTAAACGTATGTGTTGTTGAATATTATAACACTTGATAGGGAAATAAGATATTTTTACTATGACCATATAAACTTTTATAAACAAATATTCTAAACAATTTTGACTGTAGGGAAACGATCACTTAGTTAAAGTAACTTTACTTTATACTACTGGAAACTTGAAAAAAATTTCCGAATTGTTTAAATCATTCCTTATTTTTGTCAAATATTTTAACATGATTGGAAAATCTGTAAAGGAATTGCAAATTATAATTTTATGCAGTGTCTAGACTTGTATATTGAAATTATGTGCAGTTTTTAAATGGGTCCCACTTCAAACGTTAATATTTTAAAACTACTGTATTTACTTGAACTTGACTAGGTTAGGATTGTTTCATTATTTTTCCTAAGCCTTACTTAAGTATAATCAGTAATCACTCCTTCTTTTTACAAATAAAAATAAAGAAATCATATATTTTTAGATGATTAGATAATACTCGAATGTTCTCTCATTCGTAAAAAGTTAGTAAGTGTAAGAGTTTGAGTTCAAATTTAGATTTGTCTTAGCTTTTTATTAAAAAAATTATAGCTACTTTTTTACTTTATTAATTATTTGTATTTCAGTGAATGCTGTGTATAAAAAATATATCATTCAAAATGAAATATAAGCCATATTATTTGCTTTTCAGGAAGGAGATCATGAGGTTTGACAAATTAAAACTTCTTAAACCATTTTAAAGTTTAAAGTATATGTTAAAGGAATAAAAACAGTTCTTGAAAAAATAATTCTACAAGGATATTAATACTGAAAATATAATAGTTTGTTCATCATAAGGAAGAAATGTTTTTTGCATTTTTAATCAATATTATATTTATTTAAATGGATCCAAATAATCATATCAAAGTAGAAAAAGGATTTAAAATTTATCATTTTAAAACTATTAAGCCATCACTAAGCGTGTTTATTATTCATTAGTATGCATTCGTTAATGATGCCTAATAATAACAAATCAATAAAATTAAACTAAATAAAACCAGGAAGTGTCAAGTATATTTTGAATATTTATACGAAACAAATTAATGTTAGTTAATCTTTTACCGTTGTGTGTGTGTTTAACATAATTAATTATCTTTCAAAATAACATCAGAGAAAAAGTGTTGCAAAAGTGTTGTCATATTATTACGAAGCATCAAAATAACTTTTTAAATGAAAAAATAGAGCGGTAAGCACTAATTAGCATTTTATAATCAATTTATTTTATAAAAGTTATTGAAAAGTAAAAGTATTGAACTAGTCAAAAATAGCAGTTTATCATTTTTTTATGGTTAGTTACAATAAAAAATTATCTAATATTTAAGGAAGAAATAACCAAATAAATAAAATCGCAGAAATAAACGTAATAATAGAAATAAACTAAAAAAATAAATTACCAATAAAAATATTTTATTTAAGAAAATATCAACTTTAAATTCCTCATTTACTATTTGAAATAAGAAATATATTGTTGTTTTCACAAATGGATTCGAAAAATATTTTTTTAGAAAACGAAAAATGTTGCATTTTTAAACTATGAAATTAACTACAAAAATATTCTGAAGTCACAAAATTTACAAAAAGAAAAGAATTACAGTCAGTGAATTGAGTAGAAATATTTACACTTTTAAGTGTAATGAAAATGCGTTAGAAAAAACAGAATAATGCGTAAGAGAGAGAGAGAGAAAGAAAGGGCTAATGTTAAATTTTCGTACTAATGCTTTAATTATTTAGCTGGAAATTTAAAAGATTCTTCAAATTTTGATCCTTTAAAGAATCACTTAATTGATGATTCTTTTATTATTATGAAAATTAGTACAATAAAAGCCTAAATATTTATTAAAAATACAGATGTCCTTAAAATATAAAACATAAATCACAAATATGTTCTTTTCGCTGTTCACTTTTTAAGGATTGTTATCTAAATTTATAATGTCCTGCATAAAATTGTAATTGTTATACTATTATAATCATGAAATTTACAGGAAATATATATTTTTAATTTCTTAATTTTTTTTAAAAAAATAGAATTCTTTTACAATATTCTTAAAGAAATCTCGGATTATTTTTTCACTAATTTATTATTAAATTTTCCTACCAATATTGATTAATATTATTATTTATATATAATTATGTATTCACATTCATACAATTATTGAATGTTTTATAGTTAAAATATAAATAATATCATTATTCGAAAAATAACAGTTTGAATTAAGCAAATTAATAAGATTGTGTAATATGGCAATTTAGTGTGAGGCTCTTTTATATTTATATGCTGAATTAACAAAACCTGCTTTTGAAAACAATTTTTTTTATGATTATTTTTCCTTAAAGCAATCATTATAAATTTGATTAATATAAATTGTGTATAACGAAAAATTAAATAATATTTAAATTACAAGAGAAACACGCAATTGATTTATCTTTAAATTAATTTATAAAGGAAGTATGTATAATTATCCATATAGTTCATAAAAATAAAGATTAAATATGAATTTCAATGATATCAATGTGTTGTAAAGCTATTATTATTTGAAATTAAAAATGTTTACAATATACGTATATATATTTTCTTTTTGTTATTTTTCAATAAGAAACAAAATGAAACGAAAAATACACTCTAAATATGATAAATAAGTCAATTAATTAAATTTTTTAATTATTTCAAATCAATGTTTGCTATATTTTTTCTAAGAGCATTAAGTCTAAGATGGCGATGTGTCGCCAATAATGGAACCATTTTCTATTTTCCATCAAGCTTACAACTGTTTTGAGGGCTAATAACCTGGTGCCCTGCTTTTTGCTTCTTCACTAGGTAAAAAAAACTACTTTTTATTTTATTCTTGCAACTTCCTTCAGCTTTTGGCAATGATCTCTTCAAGATCCGGAGGTTTCTCTTTTCTAATAAGCATGAAGTACCTCAGGGGAAAATGGACCATAATTGTCTCAAGAATGCGATTCAGAGGAAAATGGAATACGAGATTACATTATGTGCTTTCACTGTAATGCAATATTGTTTCATGAGTACCGTTTTTCTTCATGGTTTTAATCTCCTTACTATTGAAATTTGAAAAGAGAAGCCGAAAAATACAGTTTATCCAATATTATTTTTCAGAAAATATTAATATTCTAAATACAATTTTATATTTCATTTCATTTGAAATGCACTGATTTATAAGCTGCTAATAAATATTTTATAAGCGTTTTAAGGATGTTGAAAATTTTAGTGACAAATAATCTAAAATACAAAACAAACTATTAAATCATTTACAGTAAATCTTTTATATATTGTAAAGTGAAATAAATTCTCATTTCTCTGCATATCGTTTTTTATGTAACGCTATAAAATCTTGATTTAAACTAATAATAAATGTTATAAAATCACGTTTATGAGTCGCATCGAGTTTACGAATTGATAGGAAAATAAGTGCAGATACACAAAAAAAGCAATATATAAATTTATATTTTCAAGCATTTTTATTTCAAACATAGGAAAAGTTTGATAAATGTTTTACATCAATAAATATATGTGCTATTTTTTAGGCACAAAACCTTCGTAACTGCTTGTATAACTTAAAACATTCACGAAAATAGGTAATTAAATTAAAACATTCCATAAAATGACCTAAAACTTCCATTCGACGCTAATAGTATTTTTAGTTTTTGCGTAGATACATCAAAGTGATATATTATATTTTAAATATTCGGAAAAATACACAATGTTTTAGACTCTGTTGACTGAAAATATATCATTTTCGATAAAAATGCGTTTCAGCCCATCATAACTTAACGATACAAAAGATACACATTTTTTTCAATTACTAGTGTTGCTTCATTTTTTTCTCAGTAAATATGTTTATGTTATCAAATCGTACACACACACAGGTAAACAATAAAAATTATATACTCGCAGAAAAATTATCTGTTATTTTAGATCCCAAATAATGTTTGAAAATTTTTTACGTATATTATTTGATTGAATATTATAAAATCAGAAATATTCTGAAATTAACGCTTCATAAAAATAGCATTTATTATTTCTATGCGATAAAAGAAATTATCATTTTTAAAAGAAATAGAGAAAGCACTTTGAAGAAATTTTTACTGTACATGAAATATTTCAATAATTAAAGATATTTTTATTCACAAATTCATAGAAATGATTTATTTAATAAAGATTTAATAAACTTATAATAATATAGTCTATTTACCATGCTAATAAATTTCAATATTTATTATATTTAACAAAGCCCTAAATTATCCTATTTTTATTTCTTGTTTGAATCAAATATATAATTATAGAATGGTTCTATTTAAATAATTACAGTTATAAAGCTTCTCTTTGTTATTGTAATATGTATGTCAATATCCCCAGGTGTTTCAGTAGTATGACAAAGTAGTTATTATGTGAACTTAGAACTTTATAAAAAATAGGTAGGAAGTAAACTTTTTTCCTACGATTGGCCTACATATGCTGTAACAAAGAGAGAAACTATATTCACGCTAAGCGCATGAAAGAAACATTATTTAAGAAAACGATATTCAAAAGAAAGCTATTAGTCTTTAATTTCAAAGCAGTATGAAATTAAAACTATTAGTTATTAGATTTATTTGTGTTAACGAAATCTTGAATATTTTTTAAGATAGAGATAGATTTAATATTTAATTTTATAAGAAATAATCTCAAAATTGTTCACAAGCAAGTATAGTGTGAAGAATAGTTTATTCGATATAAGCTAGTTGTCCATTTATGGGATTATTGAGAAAAAATTGGATGAAATGAAATTCAATAACGAATAATTTTTCAGTTTTCAGAATTTATTGTTAAATGCAAGTTAGAAAGAGACAAGAAACAATGATAATTGTTATTACCACTTTAAGTACAAAAATTAAAAGAAATGAAAGAAATTTTAATAAATTAGAGTATCAATTGCAGTTAATATTTCTTATATTAGAATTGTATTATATATCGTCTTTATGTATGAAAGTATAATTAATATTCTTCGAATTAATTTTGATTGCTTATACGAAGTTTTTATAGGATTTTGATGCACGTGAAAATTATATTAGTTCAAATTTTTTCATACAGTAAAATAAGAAAAATCCTCTTTGGAGTATTAAGCTTCCAGTTTGATTCCATCAACTGTTGAGAAATGTCAGATGAACTGACAAAGTGTTCCAGGGCCTGAGGCTATTACAAAGTATTCTGACAACCACTGCTTAATTGCCTTCAGGGAGGAATTTTCCTAGATAATGAGCTGTAGAACAACATCCATTTCTTGTTATTCAGCAGAAGCTAGGATTGAATAAGAGACCTTTCGTTCTAAAGAACATTATTCTACCACTAGGCATAGACAGATAAATGCAGCTCTTCCATTTGTTCAATATTTATTTGTTGTTGTGGATGTCGGGTTTTTTCACACTTTTTGCGAATCGTAACGTCCATTAATGATAAATTTTTTCTGCTGAGGAAAGAAATTCAAAGCAGGTATTCACATATTTTTAAATAGCTATTCGTTATGAATTGCCAAAAAACTTTTGCCATTAGTAAATGAATGAATATTTATGAATTTTAAGGTTCATGTGTTAACGATTGAAACTCTGAACTCGTCACGTGTTGTGAGGTGTCAAATACAGCAAAGTTAGTCTAATCCTATTTTAATGGGATTAGATTGTAGTGATGTTACACCATTGTAATGATGCCATCGAGTATGTGCACTCGGTGGCTCTTTATTTCCCTCCAGTTGGCCTATAACAGATGATTAATTCTTCGTAATTCAACTAGTCTCGTGCTAGTTGAACGAGCTTTGTAATCAGATGATTTTGTAAGACGATGTTCTAAAATTTTGTTCGACATTATTCACTGGAAAATAAACATTATTATTTGTAAGAAGTATCAAATTAATTATATAAAAGAACACACGCAACACTGGAACTTCTACAAGATTATATATGATTATGAAAGTTAAACTTGAACCAATAATTTAAGCAAACTTTGTCTAAGACTCATTTAAAGTTCAGATAAACCAAGATTTAAAGGAATAAAATTATTAAAAGTATTAGAAATATTATTCTGATCCCAATAATATAAAGTGTAGTTTATTCTATTATTAACAAGCTTATTTAAGATATTAGAAATAAAATCTCTAATAAGTAAAAATTAATTATATTAAGGTGAAAATTGAAATTGAATTAAGGAAGTACCTAAAAACTTGTAATATTTATTTAATTTAAAGATTTCAAAACTATTTTGAAAAATTAAGAATTCAATAAGCGTGTTTGGGTTAGTTGTATTTTCTCAATTAAGTGTTTCCTACAACGAATCAATCATGTTACAGTAAAGTTTGCTGTAACTTGGTGAAAAAGAATTCATAAAAACAAGTATAATATTATTAAAAACCCAATTAGAAAAGAACTGAGATGCAGGAAACGAACTGAACAAACGAAAACTTTACTATCGTAAGTAGAAACAGCTAAACGTGTACTGCAATTCTAATTTAACCAATTATCAAATAGCGAAAACGAATTACGATTGCTACACTTAACTAAAAATTAAGATAAATTCAAAATATATATATAGTTCCTTATGAAGTGCATCTCTGAACGTGTATTTATAACTATTCTTTCGCTCTAAGTTAATTTTATACAGTCAATTTAGAGTTTTTTCTATTGTACTGCATATTTAATACATATAAATTTGAAAATTATCTAAAGTATTTTTACTTTCAAACAGAAGATATCTGATAAATTGATATGCCGGTTTAAGTTCCTCTCAGTAAGAGGAATTATATTGTTTCATTTATAAACATGGAATCAATTTTAAACGAAATTTTAAATTTTTAGATCTCCAAAATTCAAAAAAGAATTTTCGTCATCAAATAACTGATGACAAAATATCACAACACAATGAATTTAATTTTAATTTGTTAATATGATAAACAACATAATAGAAATTCAATTCTTAAGAACTGTATCTGTTGATCTACCTAGATCATGCAACTTTGAAAATGTAAGTGTAAAATTAAATTTATTTTTAAGTACTGATAAGAATGATACTTGATGAATTTATTTTAAATCGTCAATAACTTTTTATTTGACGTGAATTATTTCTCCGCTTATTTACTTCCCTTTTGAGCTTCATTCGAATTGTGAGAGAGAAATAAGTAGTTTCATATAATTAGCAAAACACTACCAATGAGGGAATTGTATTAAATATATCTGTTCCAAATAAAAAAAAGCTATCATTTTAATCTGATACTCATCTATATCTTGCGTTTACTAGATTCGCCTTAGTAGCTTAGTGAGTATTATTCTTCATTCTACGCATGAAAGGATTAACTACTTGCTTTTATCAAATAACGATATAGTGATAGTTACTTGATTACTTTTGAAGTGTTCGTTTTTATCAAAAAATATTTTCCTATTAAATACGGATTAAAGAAATCTATTCCTTCGGGGGTTAAGGAAATATAACTCCACGACATAACCTATTATTTTCCCTGCACAGTATATTACTAGATTTTCCTCATTTACCAATCTAATGCTTCCTGTTATTTTTCCTTCTAGTAGGTATTGTTACTCAGTCGTCGCGTGTGATTTCTTTTGACATCGCATGCGATCATCACACCAACCTTTTTAGAGATTCTAATCGCCACTTAAAGTTGAGTTACTTAAAAGACATAACATTATAATTTTTCAGTCATCTGTACATATTTTGAATAGTGAGATATTCAAAAATATCACATTTGGATATCTCCCGACACATAATAAATTTTTATTTTTGAATTTGTTTCAAAGCGAGCTTCTTTTTTTCGTTTTTGTTCATTGATTCTGTTTTGTCTTCATAGTAAGTATTCTCCAAATTTTCTTCTACTGATCTAACTCTAACGTCTCCATCAGATGGAGCTGATATCAGCATTCATAACTTATTTTTTGTTCATGATATTAATGAAATATTCTTTCTTGAAAGCACTTCAGTAATTAAAAAAACTTTTCATCTAGAAGATTTATACATTTTATCCATTGGTTTATTATGATCTAGATGAGTTTGAATAACATAACTAACACAAAAATGTTATCAGAAGATTCAACTATTATCTCTGATCAAAAGCAGTTTGTTTTTTCTGGAAACTTTACTTTTAAAAAAGTTCAAATGAATTTTATTTTTTTTTAACTCACAAAGCATTCTGCCGAAATATTATAAGTAGTGTACCATTTAAATCTAAAAAGTTATCTACATTTTCAGAAATTTTATAAATTTTCCAGCAACATCAATCGTAATTGTCATCGAAAAATCATCAATTCATCTAAAGCAGTGAAATCAGCAAATGCGAAGTGTCTGCTACCCATTTTGGATTCATGATCTTCTACATTCTGTCACTTTTTACCTATCGAACGTGAATGCAAATTCCACTGGGAACACCGTCATTCAATTTAGTTATTACAAAAATAATAGATTCATTCATATTTTGACGTATGAATATGCTAACAGTTAACATTTCACCTTCATTTTCATTTTATATGTACCCTTCTTTTTTCAACTCTTATCATGTGTTATATCCCTACACTATTTTCCCGGATTTTTATATGGATAAGGAACTGAAATATTTTCTGACAGTCAAAATAAATATGAATAGAGATAAGTATAAATATAAAAATTATCATTTATATGTCACAAGTTTATCATAATTTTATATCATTCATTACTTTGTAAATAAATAAGTGTTTCAAAGATGGTGAGTATTGGATTGAATCTCTTTGAATGAAAAATTGTAATAACTAATGAACTACAGTTACATAAAAAGTAGTTTGTGAGTCACTTTTTTAAAATCACATACTTCAAAATAAATCTGGAAACTAATATGGATAAAGGAATGTCTTTTATTCTTTCTATACCTTTCACCAGCTTAATATAATTAGAATAATTCCTTTTTAATTGGAAGTTTTTATAAAGGTTGGTATTAACGTTGAATTGATAGCTTCAGTAAGATAGTAATATCTTTATGTCTCTCTTACGCAACCTTTAATATATATATATATATATATATATATATATATATATATATATATATATATATATATAT
>JAPDSC010045392.1:0-12594 GCA_026290005.1 Latrodectus geometricus
ATAGAAAACACACATGGAATAAAAATATATATTATTTATTGTGTGTTATCTGTATAGAATAGTGCATCACTTATATACGGCATTGCATGCATATTATATTTTACATTAAGTATATAAATGTACGTACTTAATGTAAGATATAATATGTTTATAATGCAAAAAAAAGTAAATAAATTTTATTTCTCAAAAATAATAATTTCTAAGAATCTTGAAAAACATTAGTCAATATCCGAATAAACATAAATATGTTAAAATATTGTTTCTTTTGGATTTTCTTTTGGATGTCTCTGTTAAAATATTGTTTCAAATAAGATTAATGAAATTTAAGTTAAAAATTTTAAGTACTTTAATTCTTATTAAAATAAAGTAATATTTGAATTATGATCAAAATATAAACATTTATATAAAAATTAGTTTTTTGCTCTTTATTATATTTTCTTACATATTTATTTTAAAAGAGTAATGTAATTATTTTATTTTTTTGTATTGTTTTCTTTATAGGGAGCGTTTTATTGGTAAGAGTTTAATTGGATTTTTTAAAGTTTAAAACAGCATAGAGTTTGAAAAACATTTAGCCTCATTGTTCATAATATGTTTATACTTACATTTTAAAGGAAAATTAATAATATTAACTGATTTTTTAAGTTAGAATAGTAAACCAATGCAACAATTTTTACAGATATATTAGACATATCTTATACCAGTTTTTGCTAAATATCTATCCTCGTTACTGTATTGTAATATATGAAAGAAGGATGTCCACGTAAGAATTTAGCTAATTATAACAAGTCATTTATGTCAGAAATAACATGATTACACTCATTGAAATGACAAATCATTTTAAAACAAATGTACCGTAATGTAAGATATAATATGTTTATAATGCAAAAAAAAGTAAATAAATTTTATTTCTCAAAAATAATAATTCCTAAGAATCTTGAAAAACATTAGTCAATATCCGAATAAACAAAACACATTTAGTAACTATGCAATATTTAAATTTTCTTAACATACTCAAAGAATACTCATTTTGCTAAAGTTATATAGAGAAAACAAATTTACAGTAGATTAAAGTTGTCATGGCTTCAAATGTATAATTTGAAGAAATAATCCTTACACTTTTTGACATATTGTGAAAATTATAAACTAAATCATTATTTTTTATTTCTTACATTTTAAAAATAATTATGTTTGCATATGATAATTTGTCTATTTGAATTTTCGAACAGATGATTCTACGATTATTTCATTGAATTTATGAATTATAAAACTTTGTATAGGATTATTTTACTAAAGAAAAAAGATAATAATTGCTTTTTTTAAAAAAAGAAATGCAAATTATGCAATAAATTTTGAACTAAGTTCTCTGTTAAAATATTGTTTCAAATAAGATTAATGAAATTTAAGTTAAAAATTTTAAGTACTTTAATTCTTATTAAAATAAAGTAATATTTGAATTATGATCAAAATATAAACATTTATATAAAAATTAGTTTTTTGCTCTTTATTATATTTTCTTACATATTTATTTTAAAAGAGTAATGTAATTATTTTATTTTTTTGTATTGTTTTCTTTATAGGGAGTGTTTTATTGATAAGAGTTTAATTGGATTTTTTAAAGTTTAAAACAGCATAGAGTTTGAAAAACATTTAGCCTCATTGTTCATAATATGTTTATACTTACATTTTAAAGGAAAATTAATAATATTAACTGATTTTTTAAGTTAGAATAGTAAACCAATGCAACAATTTTTACAGATATATTAGACATATCTTATACCAGTTTTTGTTAAATATCTATCCTCGTTACTGTATTGTAATATATGAAAGAAGGATGTCCACGTAAGAATTTAGCTAATTATAATAAGTCATTTATGTCAAAAATAACATGATTTCACTCATTGAAATGACAAATCATTTTAAAACAAATGTACCGTAAACTAAACAAATAGATCCAAAATTGCTATTCTATTGTTCTAATAAATAAATTAATATTTGTGTAAATAATTTTTTGCATATCAATAATTTCACTAAGTTTTATACAATTTTACTAGATTTTTATATTTTCTATGCCTTTTGAAAGGGGAAAATTTATAATTCAGTTTCTAACTTCTAATTATTTGTCTGAAACTTTCAAAGAATTGTTTAATTTTCATTCTTAAAGTTGCCTAATTTTTAGCTTCATATAAAACTAGCTATTAATATTTGCATGCAACATTAAATTTGTGAATATAAAAGAGTACATCTTCATTATATATTATTTTAATGTATGGCAAATAATATACAACGAGAAGTAATTTTTAAATATAAGTAATATAAATCATATTCTTCATCATAATACCATTTTGAGGATTAACTATTAATTTTAAAAATGTAATTTGTGAATTTATTTGCTTAAGATATGATCTGAAGCATCATTCCTAAAATGGGGTTTAATAATTAGAGAACATTTACTTTAATAATTTGATTACAAATTGAATCAATAAACTTCTTTTGTGTATTATACAAGGTTCATTGTTTTAAATAAATTTTCAACAATTAAACGTGTGAGAAATGATATATATTTAGATAATATTAGGATCGAAAAATATTTGTGACACATTGACATGCTATAACATAAATAAAAAGAGACGAATAATATTGTTTTCCTAGGTATAGTTATTGAATTTTTAAAACATACTGCTTTTTTATCTCCTATGTAAATTTTACAACTATTAATTGTATTAAGGTAACTCCACGATAATGATATTTCTGGTTGAATTTTGTACAAACAATTGCCTTAAGTAATTTGGAAAATAGAGAAAAATCTGATAAAACTAATGAAAAATATAAAAAATCATTTTATTGAATGATATCTGAGTTTGAAGTTATTGAATAACAGACAGTAACGTACAAAGAATTTTAAAATTTTTGTTACAAATTAGAAATATTATGTTTGCAATTGTTTATTGTCCTTCAACTTAAAAATGTAAAAAGTGTTTTTTATTTTATTTCAAAATTTTAATCTAAATATTTTAATTATGTTTAATTCTCCTTCATGTTTTATAAAATTTTAAATTTTAATAAAAATTATTAATTTAACAGAAACAAAATATTCTCTTTAATTCACAAAGTTTATTCAACTATTTTGGTCATGGATTTAGGACAAAACTCAATGGTTATTTTAATATTTTTTATCAGAAATTATTTGAATATGTTATTAAAATTTCACCAATTCAGAAATCATAAATTAAATGAAAAGAATATAGATATGCTTTATATTCTTTGCAATATATATAACCTATACATATGGCATTATTTAATGTAACTAAATCACACAAAGCTATGTTACCTTTATTTTAAGTATACATAATTTACAATATGTATTCTTATGTATATTTTGTATATTTTAAATAATTATTATTCATGTGTATTAGTCACATTTAGTATCAATGGAATTTGAAGATATTTAACACTTCTAATATATTCATTTGCGTTGTGACATTTTGAAAAACAAGAAATAAAAATTGTTTTAAAACATTAGATATTTATTAATTTGCTAATCAAAAGATGTTAAGAAATTATGTATAAAACAAAAATAGGAAAAGGCAATATAATGAAGAAATAGAAAATCGTTAGTATAAATATTGAGTTATAAAATATGCATTTATTATCAGTGTCTAACTAATGATTAAAGTCCGCTTTATTTAGAGATAGAGAAGAGACTTATTTATAATTAGTAATTTCGTTACAAGTAAAACACACAGTGCGATGCATGCATATAAGAAACTAACTATTATATGTATGCATTACATAGTAATATATACTTAATTCCTTTCATCATTTTTATGTGAAAACACTCAATTTTAAAACATATTTGTTTCTTTCATATAATATTTTCTCCTTGAAATAAATAGCTTATTTTTTAATTTCAATAAATTAAAGAAAGACTAAAATTTTAAAAGAACTTTACAGAGAAAAGACAAAAGGAACAATTTTTAGGTTGGAATAAAAACTACTAAAATATTATATAACTTTTGAATAAATAAAATATTTAAAATCAATTTTGTAATTTAAATAATAATTTTAGGGCAAATAAAGTTAAATTAAGTTTAAAAAATATATCTTGCATTTGGTTTTGGTTTTTACTGATATAGAAAATATTAAAAGATCGAAAATAAGAATTAAGCATTTTCCAGAAACATTTTATGTTATATATTTGTTAGTATTTTATATAATTTACAAATATATTCATTTTAGTATCACATTTATGTAATGTATTTAATATTAGTTTTATCAACTGTACTCATTTCATAACTTTACAAATCTTATTAATAACGTAAATTGGACGAAACGTAAAATAAGTACGCGAAAAAATTTTCCCAAAATTTTTAATTATGATAAAGAGATTTAAGTTCATGAGAGAGATTTAATTTTATTAACATCAATATGTAATAAAAACTAAATAGTTCATTACAGTAACAGTATTTCATTAATATCTATAATTTATTATTGCAAGGAAATAATATAAAATTCTCACTTTGCGAAGTCTTTGCAATATTTCTATTTTTAGTTAAAGCAACATGTCATAATTGAGATTTTTAAAATGAAAAACTACTTAATAATTTCAGGAAAATTAATATTTAACATATTTTTTATTCATTTTAAAGTTTTACAAAATAATTCATGTTAAGAAAAAAAGTAAGGAAAATAATTAGTGTTACATCAATAATATTCAACTAATAAATCCTTTTTACAAAAGTCATTTTCATAACACTCCCTAATTGCAGTCGTTTTTATATCATTTGTGGATTATCCTATTATCTACAGATGTTGTTTGTAGCAGCATTACTCTGATATCGACTGCTTAGATGTATGTCTTTGACTCCATAATATCAGTGAAACATTGGCTTAGTAGAAACAAGGGTTCTCACCAGAGTTTTCAAAGGTAAATTTTACTTCTCTCTTTTGGTTAAGATTACCATGGCATTCTTATATAAACGTCTTGAGATCGGCCGTCATAATCATTTTTGTTTCTTTTAGAGTAAAAACACTTTCCCTCGCATAATGACATGGAGTCCCATCTTTTAAAACAAAATTTAAATGTATGGATTACAAACACATCATACACAACATAATGATTAGATTATTTGGCTCTATGAGTGGTGATATTAATTATAATAAAATTTAATTCCTTAGTCAATTTTCTAAAAGATAAGTACAAGCAGTGTATCATTCTCATCTGTAAACTCTTTTTATGTTATTGATGCAGTTCTCTGGAAAGCAAGATTGCTAGAAATTTTACAAAATAAATATTCATTTGAATCACGTTATTCTACTAAATTTAAAAACCTAAAATCTTACAAATCTGTGACAATGAATGATTGACTTTTGCACAATTTATTTCTAGATAACAATGAGAATTTTTTTGCCTTTTTATGTCGACATAGTATGTATAAGAGAGACAGTTTAATCAGTTACTGATATGAACATTCAGTATACAATTGAATCACTATTAAGTACTATGATTCCAATATTTAATCATCATATTAAGCTTATATGAATTTTACACATATTTAATTTCAAGAAAACCAGTTATCTTTGTCCTTTATTTCCAAGGTGAGAAAAATACAAACTTTCGGTTTATAACAATCACCTCTAACTCGTCAACCACATAGCAAATTTAAATTAGAACATAAAATTTACTTTAAGTCATTAGTTATGGGGTTTTTGAATTAAAAAAAAATATATTTGTTCCATGAATTTATAACTTCATTTTTATACGGCAGTAACTTTTATTTCAACATTTACACATTGAACTCTAAACTGTAGAAAGTGAGATACAGAACCTAGATATTTAAACATGTATAATTATATATTTAATCATAGATAGTTAAAATTTCTTATAAATCAACTTTTTAAAACTTTAAATTACTGCAAAGGTATGTTTAAGCTAATTATTTTTTTATTAATATTCAGAATAGAAAAATCACTTCAAAAAGATTATTAAATCTTTGATTTTGAAACAAAATATTTTTAAACTTCTAGGAAAGAAATAAAAATGCTATGTTTTTAAATAATGTTTAACATTTTACATCTAAAAATACAACATTTACAGATATTTTTAAGGATAAATATTTTTTAAACTATTAAACTCAAAAGTTATGTTTTTTTAAACATAACTTTTGAATACGATGAAAAGAATATTTTTTTGCGTGTAACTAAACAAAACATTCGAATTCTAGACACTTGAAGATATTATAAATTCTTGTCACTATTTTTTTTTTGCTATGCTTTTTATTATTTAACTTATTTTAAATAACTTAAATAACAAAATTATTGATCTCTTGATATTGTAAAATCAATGTAAATGAGGAATGTGTATGTTTTTATAACCTAAAAATCGAATAAAGAATAAAATACACCTATAATTCATGGCAACTAGATAAAGCAAGAGATTTATTAAAATATTTTGATTGTAAAGAAATTCTTTTATTTATGAAAGTAAAGGTCACATAATTTTTCATAATTAAGACAACTATCCGGTTTTACAAATTTTTATTAGTATTCCAAAATTAATAAAACAAATTATTGAGCGAATTTAAAACATTTTTAATATAATTTATAAATGACAATTAAATTTGAAGTTATAAACTATTTTAAAAAGAACTATAAGTATATAAATAATTTAGTATAACTAGAAACACAGTTTTCAAAAAATTGTGTGAATAAAAAATTTTTTAACATCAGCTTATCTTTCATAATTTTACACAATTCACTTTATAAGTTCTTAAATGAAACGAAATATTTAATTAATATAATAAATTCAATTTTGGTTAAAAGAAAACAAAGATGCTTTTCTTAGAATAATCTCTTAAGAGTCTTTTTTACTTTCAAAAACAAAGCTTTAAAATTCAAAATTTGAAATAAGTTGAAGTATGAATTTCATTACCTCTCTAGACATTAACTTCAAGATAAATAAAATCAAGTAGACATTAAAAGCAAAAAATAACAAATATCAAACACATTTTGACAGTAAGTAAATAACGAAATCAGATTGTGCGAAATATATATGCTTCATAAATTAATTAAGTAGCACTTTAAGCTTTAGTAGATAAGAAAAATTTAACCACAATAGGACTTCAAAATTCTGTCATTTCGAAAGAGGTATTAATTGCAATCTCCTTAAATTAAATCTAGTTATTTTTATTAAAAGAACTTTGAACACGAAAATCGTTTTAAAAAAAAATTAAACAAATACTTTAAAATTTCCTTTAACTAAAAACTCTATATTTTGATAGCTAAGAATCATAATTCTATGTGTAATTTGTTCAAATAACTTTTTGTATACAAAAAATGTATGTATTTTGGCAAAAAAATAATTAAATTTCAGAATTATTTAAAAGTATGAATTATAAATCATGCATCAGACAACTAAATAAACCTTCAAATCAAAGTTAAATTATTAACTATTTGAAGGGTTATAAAAATAAATTATCGATATAATTTAAAATATTCAAAGACAAAAAAGAAAAATAGAACATATATATACATTTTAAAAATCTTTTATTAAAAAAATGTTTTGCTAAAAAAATTTTTTCAATATATTGATTCAAATTTAATCATGAGATAAAATTTGAATCAATATATTGAATAAAACGGAAAAATGTCTAGTTTAAGTTATATTTAAAATATAAAAGAAAACAATTATTTATTTATTTATTTATTTTTTTGAAAAAATAGATAAATGATTTCTGAAAAGCAAATAGTTTTTCGAATTTTACCAAAATTATTACTGCACATATGAAGACAATTTTTGTTTGGTATTGAGCCAGGTAATTTCTTTTACATTTTAATTTTTCGGCTCCTGATACAGGAGAATAAAGAAAATACGCTTATAAATTTTAAATGATCTTTTGATCTATTCCATGCCATATTGAATCAATTAAAGTTTTAAATAATTAATTAAAAATGGCTCTTCAAAACTGCTAGTTTCTGAACAATCTTCTAAAAGTGGTCAGGAAATATAAATGAAAGAAAAAGGAGGTCAATTAGATAGTTGGAATACAAAAATATTGGATCTATTTTGCCTATGTAGAACTCCTTATAAGACATAATTTTTTTACATTACCCATTTAAAATAGCGTTCAATATTCATGCTAAATACATTCATAAGATTTTATGTTAAAAAGTGCTTCCTATATAAGTTATCTTAAGTATATGGAATTGCATCTTTTTTATGTATATGAGAATATCCCATATTAAATATAATTTTAAACCAATGAGCAAATTATCGGTACGAACTCATAAGAAATCTTCTGAAGTAATTATTGTAACCATCTACAAATGTTATTTAGCAAAAAACTGTTACTTATGTAAACTGTTTCTTGTTTCTGAAAATAATATTGAATTAAAATAATTTCACAAACGTATACCGTCATTTTTCTTTGTTATACCTTAAGCAATAGCTATGGTGACTTTAGCAGATGACAAAGATGATTGTTGAAAAATTCGGAAGAGTATGATATGATTTCATTCTCATGCTCTACTGCAAATGCATTTCAGTACTCTTCTTATACAGCTTGTTCATCATAATTTCACGCTAAGATAAAATGGATGAGAAATGAATTGTTTGAAATCCACTAATTTATCATTTTTTCAGACTTTCTAGTTTCTGTTTCACTGCGCGTTTAACCAGTAATAGTGTAACGATTGTATAGGGTTGTTCGGGAAGTTCGTGCCAATATTTTAAGACAATTAAAACGCAGCGCATTCAAATATTGATATACATTTTTCAAATTATATAGGTACCACTCTGCTCCCCAACCTTTCTCCATCTTTCGTGTAGCTTGAGAATTCCATCCTTTCAGAACCTGTCAGATTTTTCGGCAAAAAATTTGATCAAATGGGTTTTGATATCAACCAAAGAGTTGAATTTTTTCCCGCTAAGGGAAATGCTTCATCCAACATCCTCGCCATAAAGAGCACATATCTTATTAACCCCTTATGTGACATTTTTGCCCTTTCAGTAAAAGAATAGGATTAAATGCCTACAATGTACTTTATTTGACACCATATTATAGCGTACAAAGCTGATAAAATTTAAAGTATCGTAACCAAACTTTTATCCAAACATGGTTGAAGCTATCTCTTTTAAAATATGTACACATGTTATTTCAATAATTGTGATACATTCAGTGAGGTCTCTTGCGCTTTCTACCGAAAATTGGCACGAACTTTCAGGACAACCCAATGTATATAGTTCAAAAATAAAAATTAAATTTACGTTTTGTTTTTTCACAGATATTTTGCATACATTTGTCTCAAGAAAACGCAAGAGATTTATAAATGTTAAATATATTCTTAATTATCAAAATTAAAACAAAATATTCTAATCTAATTGGATATTCTGTTATTATAAATTTGCATTTAAAGAATCAAAATATTTTAAAATGTAATATATATATATATATATATATATATATATATATATATATATATATGATATTAAGAGGTTAATGTAACTATATCTCAAGTCACGTGGAACTTGTATTATCCGTATATGGATACTATTTTAAGTTAAATCGAAAAATTGTTATGACTGTAGTTAAGAAATCACCTATTCAGGTGACTCAATTGACACTGATCAAGAATGTGTCTCTGAATAGTAAGAATTGAAGCTCTTTCACAGCAATAGCAATTTCTTCAAAGGTGTCATTTGTAATCGGATGAAGTTATGTTATTGATAGTGCAAGCAAGAGTGTAATGTCCTCAAATTCCATAATTATATTTTAAAGCTTTTTCCAGACAGGGATCTCTTTTGCAATCTAATTTAAGGGCAATATCACGCAATGCAGTAACGGTATAAGTTCATATGCTAGCTCATTGATACGTGGACAACGTGCTTTAGCTGATAACTGTTTCTTTTTTCAGAAGATTTTGATTGTTATTTATCAGCATTATTATACAGGACAGCAAATAAGGTATGTAAGCTAACATGCACAGCTACATATATAAATACTTCCCATGACACCTATTTCCTAGTATTTCTCTAAAATCTAATTTGTTTAGAAAGTTGTTCATATAAATTGATTAAGGCGTTTTCAAAAAAAAAAAAAAAAACAGATGCAAAGGGTTGAGAAAAAATAGAGAATTATCCCTCAGGAGACAATCTACATACATTTTGTGTTCATTTTTATGTGTGTCATAGAACATCTTGTTATTATAGTTAAAGCAACAAATTATTGATCATGATGTATATTATCGTAAATTTATAATAGTATCATGTGGTTATAAATATAACTTATCTATTTTTCTTGATTTTTCACTCTATTTTTTCAGTTTTTTTTTCAGTATGCATTAGAGACGATACATTTTTAGTGTGCCCAAATATTAGATACTAGATGTTTCACGGTTACATAGCATAAGTCTTTCAAGTTTTGCTTTTGATTAATGATTTAAAAAAAGACATTATAAAAATAACAGTAAGCATTTAGAAATAATATAGCATAAAGCTTTTCCTACATCACCAAATTGTATTAAGAGTAATATTTTCTCATTGTACTAATTTAAATTTCGCAATATTAAAAATGTATGGTAAACTTTTTATTTTTTCAAAAACAAAATATGTTTTTGAAGCGAAGAAAAGTGAAATAATAATTTTCTTCTCAACAACAAGATTTTTTGTTGTCTGGTTTACTTAAAGTTATATTTTAAAGTATCATCCATGTATATTTAATTCGATTCTTCAAATTTTCTTTTGTAATCGTATTTCAGGAATTGCGAAACTTTATCTGTCTTTGTCACCTGACGATTTTCGGAAATGGATAATGTTTTCTTCCTTTGAAATCTTTTTTTTTTCTGGGAAAGGAGAAAAACAATTGAACTGTCGATTTTTTTGTAAAGAAAGAAAAAGTAAACTAAAGAAACTTCAAAAAACTTGCCAAAAAATCCGCTTAAAAAAGGCAGATCAAATTGATCTTGAAAACTTCCAGTTGCACAAGGAAAAAATATATGGTAGTGAAATCATGAAAAAAAGTAAGAATTATTCGTATAGGATGTGTTCAGGCATATATAATGCAGCTTTTGCTAATAAGCACAAATATCTATAATCTGAATTCAAATCGACGGAGGATTTTGTGTTTGAGAAAAATATACGAACTATGTTTATATATTAAATATACAAGTAACCTTGTTCTCATATGAAGTATATTTTGAAACATAAAATATTTCATTAGGTAAGTTCTTCTTGAATATTTTCTTGTGTATATAATAATATACCATATAAAACAAAGCATCAAACGAAAGAAATGACATTTAAAAACAAAATTTTAAAATTTAAAGATTTTGGTAATTAATATCGAAATGTGTGACTGGAATCACACTGGGAACTTGATTTGATTGTCACTCAACATTTATTTTTTGTACAAAAGGTTTAAGAAGATATCGAACTGTATTATAAACACGCAAAGCCAAAACAGGAATGGCAAACATGAGCTGTTTTATATTATTAAGTACTTCCAATCATATATTTAAAGTATTTAAAATTTAAAAGGGAAAAAAAATATTTTTTAAATATTTTTAGTTTAAATACAGATAAATAGATCATTGGATCATCATTAAAGTCTGATAATGTTAAATATCTAAATTTTCTATTATAATCTTTTTCCCATTTATGGTTTAGTTTTCTCAACATCTTTAATACTTATATCTTGTCTTCTTCCAAACTAGTAAGTTTAAAAAGCTTTTAACAGAATCTGTTAAATTTGTAATGCATACAAAATCTCATTGCAAATTTTTTTACAAATTACAAAATTAGTTTCTGTAGTTCATTGCAAAAACTCTAATTTTTGTAATTTATAGAAAAATATATAATTTCAATATAGATAGAAATTATTTTCTATCTAATATTATAGGAAAAATATATTTATTATAAAAAAATCCTATGATATTATCTCTGTCATTTTGGTATGTTTGTCTGTATCAAATCTGGGTTACCTGCATTTTTAAACTTTTTAATGCTTTATATCACTTAAAGGCATTGCTATATATCTTCAGTTTGATATATTCTTAAAACTAAAAAATAAAGTTTTAGTTTGAAATTTTCGTGAAAATGTTTAGTTCAAATACCGGTTTGGCAAAGGTTCTGATTATAAGAAAATCAGAATTTTACTTTCCAGAAAATTTATTCTGAATTTTATTTGAGACTTTGAGGTTATTCACATAGCTTGTTTTCAAGCAAATTAGCAGAGAATTCATTTATATTTCTTTAAATTGTTTCTATAACATTTTATACATTAAAATATTTGAAAGAAATTAGACTAAATGTTGAAGGATTTGAAATACAAAAATGTTTTCTATTTAAGAATATGAATTGTAACTCAGAAATTCATTATAATATTAATAAATTGTGAATTAAAACCACAAGGAACAATAAATTTAATATTTTTTAAGCAAACAATGCAGTAGAAATACAAACAAATCTCATCTGGCAGGAAAATTTACAATATGAATCACTTAAACGTAAAAGTAAATAATGTATGGGAAACTTTCTAAAAATAGAAAAAATGGTCTACAAACTTCCAAAATAGATTTCTAGGAATTGACGAAAACTTC
>JAPDSC010045403.1:0-14842 GCA_026290005.1 Latrodectus geometricus
TTTAATATGTGTTTAACATAGTATTAAACATCAAGATATACCGGAAACTAACGAATGTGTTACACTTACATGGTACTTCTAATCCACTTCATCAGCCTCACCATATCTGAAAAATACACTAGAACACAAGTTAGAATAAATTAAAAACACTTTTAAGTAATGAAATCACTAGAAAATATTTAAATATTATCAAGAGCTTGCAGAATTAAGAAATCATAATCTCATAAAATCTCTTAAAGAAATCATAATCATAATCAATCTCTTAAGAAATCATAATCATAAAAAATAAAATCAAGAGCTTGCAGAAATTCAACCTTACAACTTAAAATTTCGCCTTCAAATGAACGATAGAGCTTTGCTTACTCCTTACCTGGTACTCTACAACAATGCAAACTTGCAACAATGAAATTTTTCATTGTTTAAAAATTTTCACGTTCATTTGATCTCGAGCTCTCGAGTTTGAAGGTTGAACTTTTTCGAGCTCCTGCTAAGCCTAACTTGGAATACCATGCATTTAATTTTGATTTCGAATGATGAGAACAAATTAGCGAGGTCTTTGCCTTATTTGTGAATTTTCTCATCATTCGTCATTTACAAAATATATTGTATTAGTTTTAAAATATTTTTCTTTAAATTCTAACTTCTCCGCATAACATTTTGCACAAAAATATAAAGCTTAGAATGCAAAACTGTGGTTAATAATAATCTAAAACTTTGATATATTACCTAATGCATGATTAAATAAAAATATAATGTATATATGTCAAAAAATATAAAATCAGAATTAACTAATTTTTTCTGACAAATATTTAATAATTTTAAATTTGTAATAGGATAATCAAACACCATCTACTTGTATTTTTGAAAGATTGAAATTGTTGTTTTGAATATATTACATCTGAATTTCCAGTTACTGTTGTGTGAAATTATATTTTTAATGTCGTACATGAAAAATAACATATATGAAAAAAATTCTTAGCATCTTTGTTGAAAAAGGAATTTAATTAATACTGTAGCATCAAACTACTTAAAAACAAGATGGTAGCTAAAAGACTCAGCCAAATCCGCCAAATGTCACGTTTATAAACAAGATGCAGGAACTCAGCATCTTTAGATTAAATGTGTTTTAAAGGATTGCATTTATACATATAATTATAAAAATTGATTATGATTTAAATAATATATATTGACACCAGACATTAAAAAGGAAGCAAATACCTTTATCGTCACTAATTATTTAAAATATTTTGACCGTAATTAATTCCCCAATATTATTATTTTTTATAGGATTCTTTCCCCAGTAATATTTATTCCCATTTTGTGATAACGTTTCAGATAGCAAATTTCTATTGCATCAAAGCAGATAACCGAGTGCTTTTCAACCATAATCATGCGCCGAGGCACACACCTGAGTTAGCACCCAATTAAAATTTTAACACTACATAAGGAAAAGCTGACAAATAACCATCAGCAAAATGTTAGTTGAAACCCTATGGGTTCCCGGCAGTATCAGTCAACAACAATTTATTTTTTGCTAGATTCATATGCCAAATATTTTTTCATAGTATTTAGAAGCAACAAACACACTTTGTCAGGAAATTTTCATTAATTACGGATAAAATTCTTTGCCTATCCTTATATATGTACATATATATATATACATTTATAAAGATAGGTATATATGTATAAAAGATTAACAAAGAAAAGATATCAAAATATATTATATTATACATTATATATAATATAATTTTGACATCTTTTCAGTGTTTTATTCATCAAATGAAATGAATCATTTATTTCTTCGGCAATTGTTTTCTTTGTGTTCAAAATTTTTTGCATACTTCATTCGCAACATGAGTTCTAATTTGAAATTTTCATTTTCTACATTAACGGCCGTATTCACCAACCAGAGTTAAACGAGGTTTCAGGGTAAAGGGCGAGTTAAGTCATGAAACATTATTCACCACGAAAAAAACAGCGATTAACTCGCCTATATGGATCCCTCGAATAACCCTACGATTTCGGAGTGTTAACGCCGAGTCAACAAACAATGGCGGACTTAAGCAATAAGTCTGTTGTGCAATATTGCTAGTCAATCAGAAGCTGTTTAACATGTCGTGTTAGGTTAACTCCAAAGTTGTTTTACAGGGAATTTCCCCGCTTCGTGAATAAGAATTGGCGAGTCTTGCTAGAGTTGAGTTATATTTGAGATAGGCTACACTCAAGCTAACCCGTGTTTGGTGAATACGGTCGTTAAAGATGGTCATATATTTAAAACTCTCATGATTGTTACATTGCAATTACTGATAATAATCATTCTTATTTTTCATTAATTAAACTTTATATAGTCATTATATTTGATATCGAAACTCTTTTGAATAATAAACATTATATTGGATGGAATACAAAAATGTAAACAAACAAATCGTCGCAAGTATTACCCAAGATGCCTTATCAAACTAGCAGCCAATCAGAATCTTTCTTACATATACTGCGGGAGTAACACTAGAGTAGCTTAACTGGCTCTTTACCTTAGTTTGTGAATAAAAATACGCGAGTCAAGCGAGAGTTTAGTTAACTCCGAGTTACGCAACTTTCGAGTTATCCCATGTTTGGTGAATACGGCCGTAAGTTACATCACGCATTTATTTTTTCACAGATGTTTGTGTATGCTTTCCAGTTTTGGCTTCTTTCATTCGTTAGAGTATAAAAAAATGTATGTATTTTTGTTACGCAATTACATCAATAATTTATTTTCTCACCAAATTTTTACTTACCTCGCTAATATTTGGCAATATATCATAAAACGAATTTGGGTACTTTTCAAAATAAAACACAAATAAACGTATTTATTTTCAATAAAGTGTCTTTAGTTTTAAAAATGGTGTGGACATGTAATTACTTTGAATTTAATAAATTATCTTGCTGATTGTCCTCATCTCCTGGAAACTCAGATTTATGTATGTTCAAAAGATTTGCTGAAATTATAGGAAATTTTCTGCTCTTTCACTTAAACCTAATCTCTTAAATATATATATATATATATATATATATATATATATGACTGTTGGATTAAGTGCTTTGGAATTTTAAAAGTTTTCTCCCTTGCGATAAGTATAAGGATAAGAAGACGTATATGCCGTATTTTCAAATATATTATAATGGCCGAACTAAATTTGTTATTGCGGTGCAAGTAGCTTAAATGTTCTATTTTTAGGTTGAATTATTATCATTTAGTATGTTTATAATTAATATTGATTTCTTGATAATTCCTAGATTAACGTTTTATATTTTAGGTATAATTGTCTTCCATGCTAGTGTTGTCAGCAACAATATCGTATGTCTTTTTCGACTTTTTGTCCCTCACATGTGCATATATATATATTCATTAAGAGGAAATATATATATATGAACTTTTCATTTTTAATTATATCAGTAGAACAGTGTTTTCTTTTTAGTTTTTTGAGAAATAGCTTTACTAAAATCATCATTGGCCTATCACTTTTACATGACGTTTTGAGTTCTTAATTTTTTTATTATTTTAAATAACAGTTGAATACTGTAATAAAAAAAACGTCTAATTCTCCTCGTTGATTGAAAGTTAAAAATGAAATAGTTGTTTTTCTTTTTGTGTTCTATTTTCCACTAGATAATCTTTTATGGTTGATATTTATGTGGTTGAAAAATTGGAAGAGTATTTCTACAAGCCAAAACTGTTAAGTTTATAACAAAATTAAATTTCGTTAAGCCGTCTTCATAGTACATAACAAATATGCAAATTTGATTATGGTTTTTATAAGATAGTGTTGAACTCTTGTCGTTTTTGTATGAAAAAGAATACCATTTCTCGTTCTTAATTGAAGTTAAGAGGTATTCAATTCATTAAACCCCGAGCTTTTTTCTACATTGAAAATATGTGATGAAACTTTGCGTTGAAGCTATATGAGCCAGTGAAATTTTTTCGCAAATAATCAGGAACCAGTAAAACTGGTTGATCATTTTTTTCAGTTGCTGATACTGTGAGTATAAACAAATGAAACAAAAGATGAGGTATTCAATTTTCATTCTGTTCTTCTTCTTTTACTAATTTAAATTGAATATGTCAAGTATTGCGCTGACGTCGTAGATTTTTAATTCCACTTGACTTTTCCCAAGAGTGAAAGCATATCCCGCGGCAAAGTAAAATCTAAACTATTTTCTCCTGCGAAGGTTGAGGATTTAATACTTATTATTTGAATAAGCAGACGTCGACAAGCATAAATGTGCTTTTCCATATTTTTTATTAAACATTAACAAAGTTGATAAAATGCAAATTATATTAAAGGATTATCGTAATTGCAGAGAGTAAATTAAATTTGCGTAGAAAGCGAAATAAAAGAGTAAGCGCTAGAAAAAGCATGTTTCTCTTTGTCCGAAGTCTGAAAAGGAGTGTACACCTAAGTCTGTTTTTCACGGTAGATTGGTTCCAGAAGAAGCCGTGTAAAAAAAAAAACGTGTAAAAAAAGACATTGATCTTATACAAAAATGGGTGATTTGTTCCTAATCTCTAAAACCTATTAAAATTAGTGAAAAACAAGAATTTTTAAGAACAAGAATTCATGTTTATTTTATTAAATCAAATATATAATGCTTATTTTCACAAGCATAGTAATTAATGATAAAAAAGATATGCACTCTAATCTTAAAAGTAATATAAATTAAATGTATGGCAAGTTCAGGAACTAAAAAACTATATTGTGAACGAAAAGAATAGGTTATTCAATTTTTCCAAAGAAATTGCCTTCCGTTTTAGTTTTATATCTGACATTTCCTTTTAGGGATACATAAAATATTTAACAAAATTAAAAAACATAAATAACTGAATAAATACAAAATATTTTTTGGCTTACCTTTTATCTTAATGCGTTAAAATTAAATTTAATGGAAAATCAAATTTGCCTGCAAAAAATTTCTTTACCAAACACGTCTTATTGCATTGACAGTTCACAAAATATTAACACGTTTCAATTGCTCTGACCAGTAAATTTTATTGTATGCACATAAAGGGAATTCCCCTACTTGTTTGTACGCGCTAAAGGGGAATTCACTTAAATCTTTAAGCTAGTGTTCGCAAACTATCGATACTATCGATGGTTTCAGACTTTTTTCTTTCATAAATACTTTTTTGTGATATGAACATACTTCGCAAAAATTAAATTTGACAAAAAAAATTTAAGTACATAAAATTTCAAATCGTGCTAAATGGAATAAAATCGTGTAAAGAAATTAAAAATATTCAATTTTCAAACCGTGTTATTTCAAAACCGTGTACAAAAAGACCGTGTAAAAACAGACTTAGGTGTATATAATTAAAAGCAGTTCAAGTCAGTAGCTGCCGGAGGGGCCACCTGCTGAATCTTTCTAACTCCGGCGCCGCGAATTCTGCTGCTCCTTTTTGAGGGCCTCTTTGAATGCGTAATGGTGGTTGCTGCACTCCTTTACCGAATTATACTCTCTTATATACATCGGATTCTCAAAAATATTTATTTTTGTTTCTTTTTATAATAGCAATAAAAGGGGAAAGGTTTTCAACGTTCGACTTCAAACTATTATTATCTTTGTTTTTCGAACAATTCCGTTGGGTATGTCTAGTGTCAACACTCTCTACAAGGTTTCTTTCTTTTGAACGGTCTTAAGATATATTCCCATAATCACTACAGTTGAAACATTTAATGCTGTTTATATTACATTGAGAGCTAAAATACGTGTTTATTTTTTTAGAATAAAAACACTAATTCTCAGGGAACCCTTTGAATTCACGGGTTTCTCTTACTTCATTTTTAAAATTTTCCTTTTTGCTTACAAATTTTCCTTTTTGCTTACACAATAATCAAAATAAAATCTATTCGCAATAAATTTGACATTTCAACACAAGATTTCAATAGGACTCTTTAAATTTAACATTTCTCGTATGAATATAATTTCTCTGCTAATTTTTCCGGATTTGTTAAGTTAGTCCATTATTCTAAGAAGTGATTGCGAATGGTGGAGGAAACACTTTTCTTTAATTGTTCTAAGTAGTATATATGTGAAGGATTCTGGCCCAGGACAAATTGACATACCTAACCTCCCTATAATATTCAACTCATGAAAAAATGGTGTGTTACGTTATGAATAATTGCTTTTCTTAACTCAATACCAGCAGATAGCATTAATTAGTATTAGTAAGAACAGCAGGCCATTTTCCACCGAGACCCGGAGTGGGGTAATGGCTTAATCTCGGTCGTTTTTTTTTGTTTACCCGGGGTTTCGCCGAAAAAATCATAAACCAAAGTTTATGAAATATCAGCCCTATTCCCCGGGGAAGGACACTCTTCAACTTGATTTAGTATGATTATTATTATTGTAGTAAGCAAAACTCTTCAACTTGATTTAGTATGATTATTATTGTAGTAAGCAAAATCACATTTTTTATCTCTCAGGTTTTCACTTTTCTTAAATTCACTTTATGTGTGTAGGAAAAAAACTTTTTTTTTTTCACAGCATAGAAATAGTTATTTGCTCGAAAGAATACAGCAGAAAGAACGCATCATATAGTAGTACTAGTTGTACAGGTGCAACGAATACATTTTTTTTTATCTCTCAGGTTTTCACTTTTTTTTCGCTTACCTACAAGACAAATTCCTCCTCGCATTTGGCTTTCCAACCAAATATAATCGTTAATGTTTTCCAATAACTGCAATTCAATTTTACAAAATTTCAAGCCTGTATCAAATGTAAGTTCGCTTATCGAAATATAATGTATAGGATCAAGTTCATAATATTTTAGAGAAAGAGTTCGAAATGTGCAAAATACTTCTGCAAGCATTAAAACATCTGTATTTTGATATAGTTGTAAATAATCACCAAATGTTTTGCAATTAAATGCTCTGAAAACGGCTACAGCATGAATATAATCTTTTTCAGTGATATTTTGATGTGTTAAAACATTAAAAAAAGCTGCTTGAGGAGGTAAACCAATAGTTTGAAGTTTGTCAATGTGATCACAATATGAATATAGAAATACACCTTTTCGATGTAGCAAATACTTGTTTTTGTTGTGTTGAAAGAAACTATCAAACATTTTGAATTCATGATTCGAGATTTTCAGATTTTCAATTAATGTATCAAGAGAGCTGTCTAAAAATTGAAAACTATCTAAGAATTTTAAATGATCTAATGTAAACATAGATATTTTTTCTAAATTTAAAGGAATTATATTTTATCTTGATCGATAACAACCATTGCATAGGAGAGAGGAATATTTTTTTCCAGCTCACATGTAAAGGATTTTTTTTATCATTTGGAGTAACAGTCGAAACCTTGGATAATGCGCATTCGAAGTCAGCAAACATCACAAAACGATGTTTGAGAGATCTATTAATATTTTTAAATTTCAAAATCAGATTTTGAGGGATTGAAACACGTTGTGGCTTGTTATGAAGGCAAAGAGTTTGATGGTCAATTAAAGTCTTTTTTCGTACAAATCCATTCAAACAACATTTGCAATAATTACGTTCCCAAATAAACAGAATTTGGTATCTGTGAGTTTTTAATTTCAATTTCTGTAGAGATGTTTAAGTAAATTTTTTTTGGTTTTTTCTTAGGAGCGCAATCCTGATCATCTATTATTCTAGCTTAAAAAATAAATAAAAGAATTTAGTTTTCGTACAATAACAACTAAGTTTAAGCATTTCAAAATAACTATCAACTTAGATTTCTAAAATTTGGTAAGATAGAGAGAAAACGCAATAACTGAAAAACAACTTACCACAATCCATGTTGAAAATCAGCGGAGAACTAATGCACAAATGCAAATGTTGATGTGTCAGTAGCATAGGAGAGTTTTTATAGAAAAGTTTCCTGAATTTTAATTATCAAGGTGAAAGTTAAAGTAGTGTAGGTTGCTCATAAATTAAGTACTTTCAACTATGTTACAAAAAACATGAGTGGGATTCTAGGTCATTTTAACGAATATTCTTCAAAGTTAATTTACTGTAATAAGCCATTTGCATAAAGGTGTTTAAAAAAACATAAGTACCATTTAAGGTCAATTTATTAAATTTCCTCCAAAGTTAATTTATTCCGAATACTCCTGATCTATAACATTTTTTTCTCTATCATAACTCTTAAATTAAATGTTTCAAGAATAGAATTATTTTAAATCTAAAAAAATGAGATACACATTATTATATTTTAATATATTTATTATGTTAAGCAACAAGTTACAAAATTTTTAATATACAATGCAAATTATCTAATTTGTTACAAACAATGCAAATAAAAAACAATTTCATCATTGTCTAGTAGTTTGAAGTATCCAAATTTTGCTTCAAAATTTGTACAATCTGCGAGTTCATTCCATGAAACACCTTTCATTGCTAAAATACTCTCCACAACTGATTCAAACAAAGTCTTGTGAGAAGAATAAACATTGTATTTCTCTGCAGTATTATATTTTGTCAGTTGGCAGAAACCAAATCGCTTTTCATCCGTTTGATTATCATGTAGACACTTAACAATGTCTGTGTTCGACAATATAGTGAAATACATTATCTTCGCAGGCTCCGCAGAAGTTTTATGAAGTCGAGCATTTTCAGTGCACTCTAGAATATTATCATAGAGAGTATTGTGAATATACAAATACTCACATCTGGAGCAAGGATCCATAACAACATATCCGAATCTCTCCATGTCTAGCGATCATCTGAATTCGCAAGATATGACATTGTTATGATATCTTTCTTTTTTTGATTTTCTAATATCGCCTCTCGATAAGATTTACATTGTTGATTGGAGGAGAGCAATGTTGAATGATTTATCAATTTAAATTGTTGATGCGCAAAACGTGTTACAATTCGTTCATTTTCGCAAACATTTGTTTCTGTTAATCTCGTAATAGGTAATCTTCTATTCACATGCCATAGAAAAAATAGACAGAAAAGTCCACATGAGCTGGTACGAGGATGTTGTAATATATGCGAATTCCATTCTATTTTAGAGGAATTTTGAGTAATAAATTTTTTAATGTTTCCTTTCGGAAATGTGCCATAAGAAAAAAAAATGCCATTGCGGTTGTTGTCAAAATAGATCGCTTGCCAATGTTCTCCCTTCTTCGTAGAAGGATGCGTGTTTACAATATATGATCGATAATATCCTCGTGTTTCGGGCAATAGATCACTCGCAAACACTCCACCAAACGTTCCTCTAATTTTAGGATCGCTGAGGGCTAAACTTAACAGTGTTTGCGTGTCCATAGTATTTAATAGTCAACAAATATATTTCTACTTTTGTCAATTTCAATTAACGATTGCATTTCCATGTAGACTATTAATGTAACAGTTTCCGATAGTTCTCTATCGAATTTCAGGTGAATCGATATTTCACCGCTTCTGGCTACATTCATAAATGGATCGCTAGCAGAAAAATCTTGCGTGAGATCGAACACATACAAGCAAATATTCTCTTTATATTCTTCTAATGTGACATTAGTATTGTGTTGAGCGAGGTCTGTGAACAAACTTAAATAGTTTCGGGCATACAGATTATTTTGATAAGAAGGTGTATAGGCTGTCATAGGGATTTGAACTCCGTTCTCCGATAACGAAATATAATTCAGATTATAATGTTGGAAATTAAACGGATTCTTCTTCAAATCTCCATTGAATGCAGAATTGGATACTAATCCTAGAATCATCCGCGAGGGAAGAATTCCATTTATTGCATTAGGAATTATAACACTCTTCAATCCTGAACTGAGTGTGAATGTCTTAGTCTCAATTCTCGTGAAAGGCATTTGCACCAGAGATTGTTCTAATGCTTTTTCATGACCAACTAGAATTGAGCTCGATACATCGCATTTTCTGATAAACAGACTTATATTTTCGATGTATAAGCGATAACTTCCAGTGTTAGCTAAGAGAGCAAATTCGTCCTTTGCTTTTAACAAGCGAATTCGTATCGTTGTTCCACTAATTAAAAGACTCCACTAATTAAAGTGGTTGAGTTCCTAAGTCAATATGAAGTATTCCGCACATATCAAATATTTTGCCTTCTTTAACCCCTTCTTTAACTCTGTTTTAATCCAGCATTCTTTCCAGTATCTCTCAAATTAGTGTCATCATATTCACCGACAGTATCCTTGCAGAACAAACCAGCACTCAAAAAATTCTGTTGAGAAGATTGGGGATGAAACAGAACACTTTGTATAAAAGATTTGTAAGGATAATTACTTTCCGAAGAGATATTAATATCGTTAAGCGAGATGTGGCATTCGGAAAACATAGTGTTTAGCAAATAATTAATCGGTCCGCATCGATCATTTTCTGTAAAATTTGTTCCATCAGCTTTCAAAATTTTCGCCTGAACATTCAAAAACACATGCGATAAATCGAAATATGCATCTCCTAACCCGGTAACAAGAAATTCAATTGTATTGCTATCCGAAATGGAAGCAATCGGATGTATTTCTACAAATGAAGAATGATCAATCGCCAGTTGAATAGGCGATGAAACGAAAAGATCTAGTTCGCTTTTTGTGCAGTAGCAATTTTCCATGTTTTAGAGCTCTGAAAATACGTCTGGTTTATTTGATTTCCTACGCTTCGAATGTTGCTTTCTAATAGTTTTCTTCCTTTTAAGACCTTTTCCACTTAATTTGCGAATAACATCGCTTGTTATTTCGCGTCCTGTTTGGCGAAACTGATCTCTAGCAGCATTCCGAAACGATTTTCCTTGTGATACATCTTCAATTATATTTCGACCAGATGACAATAAACGTTTTCCTAAATATTTTCCGGCTTGCATCATCAGCGATAAAGCAAATCGGCGCAAGTTACTGAAAAAGCCATAACCTCTCTGAATGGGATAATGGGAAGAAAAGTAAGGGTCTGCATTGCCTGTTTGATTTAAATAATACGCAATACAATGTTCTGATTGTAGCCTGTGACCGCGCTTCGACATGGTTGAAAGCAGATATGAAGATCGATGAGAATGTCATTGGATTTATATAAATTTCATTCTGAAAGAGAGCACTAAGTTTGTTTTACCCGATATGAATTTAATAGGAGTACCGCTGCTAGTGCGCAATTGAATTTCAATGATATCAAAATATTGTTTTTTTACTCTGAAGTACAACGGCACAGAAAAATATTTAACAATCTGATCATTAGTTTCGTTAGCCCCTGGGATAATTTTTAGAATAGATGTTGAGGAATCTCCTACCAAGGAAGGTGATACTATATCGCAGTATACATATATTTCTGTAATACCTGCGCGTAAATCCAAAGTATAATCAGATTTATAATCACCCTGACGAAATGTTCTTGCAGTAAATCCTAGCAAATCGCTAAGCTTTTCTGCAAAAGTGACTAGGTGTTTTGGGGAACGTGTAAACCCACCTTAGAATCAGGCAATAACTGTAATGCTATGAATTTGAATTCTTTAAATAAATCTTTAGCTTCGCGATACATACCACTAGATATTTTGTATGTGGCAGTTCTATTCTCTTTACGAATACTCGGAAAAACTTTATAACTGATCACGCGAAATTTTTCATCTTTTAATGAAGTAGCAGGCTGTGTATAGGAAAATTGTGTTTTTGTTTGTTCTCCTCGTATTACGAAGGTGTTATTAGATATGTTTAATGCAGTCATTAATCGAGGACAGGAATTTCGTCTGAGTTCGATATTTACATGCGATGGCAGCGAAACTGTTACTTGGTTATTATTGCTTTCAATTTTAATATCATTTGATAACGATATTTCTTTTAATTTGTTATTTATCTGTTCTATTAAATCCCCATCTTCCAGTATTATATCATAGGTTTGGTCTACAATCGGTTCTCTTGCAATCAGTGTAATTTCCTGATTTCTAAAAACTTCTTTATTTGGAGAACGATAATAAATATAAGCAAGAAATCCTTGTGGACTATTAGGTGTTATATCGTCTTTTGTTGGATCTAGGCTCAACAACCTTAGCAACTGACTTCCTTTTTCAGCTGTTGTAATCCATTCCCATCCTCGTTTCAATTCAATTTTCCGTTTCTTTCTTTTTTCAATCAATGTAAATTTTAGGGGAGGATCAATAAAATATTTTTTCATATTTGCCATTATTCCTTCTACAAAGTCTAAGTGATCTTCATTGTAGAGAGGAATACGAAATGTTGGTAGTAATGTTTCTATTTCTACATCAATTTCTCTCTGAATGATATAAGAATCGTTGTAACGAGACTGAATTGTAAAGTACTTTCCTGGAAGAGTAGCTTCAGCTAAGCAACATTCCCATTCTCCGATCAAAGTGATAGGTTTGGCTAATTTCGTTCGAAAATGATTTGGTGTATTGTTAGGAAAATATTTCATACTAGCATTTGAAGGTAAAAGAATATGAAAGTCATTCAGGATTTCAACCATTCTGCTTTAATCCAAGAATTAAATGAATCGTCGAAACCAACCCACTTAACCAAAAATTGTTGTGAAGCACCTTTCCCTTTAGTACGAATAATCTTTTCAATTGCCCAAAAATCCTTATCAGACTTATTTATTTTAACGAGTTCTTCGGTGTAAAATCTTCCTGTAATTTCCTTGCCGGAATGGTCTTGCAATGTATATGTAGGAGGGTTTGTTGGATAACGTTTGTAAATTCTAAACGTTTCTTCAGTCCATCCAGGAAGATAGCCTTTCTTAAAAACTTTCCGCGCTTTTGAAATCCTTACCACATCGTTAACTGCAAAGCGAAACTTGACTGGAGAGTCTAAATTGTACAAGGATTTATATAAGCGATGCTCATCAGCTTGTGTGACTTTGGCTGGCGCCATTCCATGACTTCGATGAACTGAATGGTTGTAAGAATCAACTATCAACGGTAAAATGTCTAAATATTTATAAGAATTTTGATATGTGAAAACGCGATACATTTTATTTTGTAGTGTTCTGTGAGCTCTTTCCAAAATAGCACATTTTGCTTCACTTTTCGTTGAATAGTGATGGATATTATGTTTCTTGAACAGTGCACGAACTGTTTTATTGTGATACTCTTTCCCAAAATCTGTTTGAAGATTTCTTGGCTTTGCCTCTTTGAACACTTTGTTGAACACCTTAGCAATCGTATGGGCTTTCTTGTCTTTAATGGGAATTGCTCTTAAATATCTTGACATAACATCTATAATTGTTAAGAGGTATCGATAACCATTGTTAAAGCGTGATAGTTTTTGTAGATCTTCCAAATCACTTTGCCACAACTTGTTCACTCCGTATGCAATTGTTTTCCGTCTTTGGAATTTATAGCGAACAGGAAAATGAAGTGTATAAGTATCTTCTCCAGAGAGAAATTTTCTAACGCGACTCTTCTTTACACCGCTAGCTTCTGACAGTCTCTTGACGCCTCCAAACGAACCATGTTCCTTTGGATCATAGTATAGTTTTTTTAATCTTTCCACCTCTCCCAGTTTATGAGAGAAGGAGAAGTTTTGTTGTCTCTCTCCCGTATTCCTATTTCCGACCAATTTGTCCATTTTTGAGCTTCAGGTGAAGTATCAGTATTCGAGAGTTTCAATAATCTTTCCGCTGTTGTCAATCTCTTTGAATTAGAGTTCTCAGCGATATTTGGTGTTTCTGGCGAGAAGCCTGGTTCTTTATATTGTGGGTTTACTTGTGAGATAAGTAGATGATCTCGAACATATTTATTGTGAATCCAGTCTAATGGTATGTTCGCGTCTAAAATTCCCTGAAGAAGAGTATTGAATCCTCGAGGCGGTTGTCTAGGAACTTTTTCATTCCTCATTAAATAACTGAACAAATCAATTCCATTACTTCTGTATTCTGGTTTCCCCTCTTTTTCCAATTCGTTTCTATCGTTAAATGTGTAACTCACTTCTCTCAGTTTTTCTAAAATCGGTAAGATATACTTCTTTCTCTATTTCGGAACTGCATATGCTATGTATTTTGCAATCATATTCATTCTGGGAGGAACAGGTACAGATATTTCTTCCTTCTGGGTTTCTAGTTCTTGTAATAATTCCTTCGTAATCTCAAACGGTTTTGGAGGAGGAGGAGGTTGCATTAAACGCTGATATTTCGGTATCCAGTGTGCTAATAGCTTAGCTTTCACATCATCGGGTGTTTCTTCTTCGTGCAATAGCTTTGAAATTTGATCTTCAACTCTTATTTCAGGCTTGTTCAGCTGATAGTATTCTGAAACAAGCTCTTTTGGAACTAATGCCATTTTTCTAGACATTCTTAAATTCGTTTTCCTATATCTTTTCTTATTACACCTCCGATAAGACTCAAAACACCTGGAAGGATGAGAGGTAAAAATCCTCCTCTTTGGTTAACAGTTAATATCTTGCGTTTTCGAGCGATATTTAAGAATAAAAGGTAACGTGGTCTTTTGATCTACAAGTAACTGTAATGAATCTACAAGTAAAATCCATGTTAGAATATCTCCTATAATATCCCATCTTAAAATAGAATCGACACTATAAACAACCCCTTCAAAATGAATTAAAAGGCTCTTTAAAAGATGTTTCCTTTTCATCCGCTCGCACGTATTAATGTTTACATTCACGAGAATCTGATAATTCACAGACACTTGACGGACCCCATTCTGACCTTAGAGAGAGGAATACTAATGTACGAGAGCAATATTTTAAGTGGAACATGGATAAGTGATGCCATGTGGTACTAAATATTTCGTTCCAAAAGCACGGCGCTACTGTACTGCGTAGGAATTGCCGTAACGCAAGGATGTTGCGTTCGACCCGAATAGGTTAGGTGTTTAAAACAAGGTGTATATATATATATATATATATATATATATATATATATAT
>JAPDSC010045409.1:0-40325 GCA_026290005.1 Latrodectus geometricus
ACACACACACACACACACACACACACACACACACACACACACACACATATATATATATACAGGGTGATTATAAAAATATTATCCTGAATCCCAACATTTGAGCCCCTATCATTCTATTCACAGAAACAGAATGAAATTTTGAGGTATATGCTCAAGAATGATATGGAAAACGACAATGTCACGTTAACAGTTACGGTTACAGTGAGAAAACTTTGAAAATTTGAAATAGTAATAACCAGATTTATTAATTTTAATGCCATCTCCATTATGAAAAACACTAAATAAGCCTGGGAATAGCAGTTGTAGAAGGAAAATCCTTGAAGCTTTGTAAGTAAAAGGACTTTGTCATGCATTAGAGGATTAATGTTCGTTTCATTTATGTCACACATTTTCTTCGGCGGAGACCTTAGCCAGATTAGTCCTACACAAAACGAGAAGAAGAAACCAAGAAACGTAATTTCGGGTTCTACGTAAGATACGGTCATGACTGAATACGCTAGATAGCTGACTAAATATGCTATGATGAATGGTCTTTACGCTAGATAAAGGAAAAGGCAATACGGAATGTGAGCCACGTATGTTGCTTTCTCATACGTGGTTATCCCAAACAAGATGCCACTTTCAGGGAAGGAACGTGGAGAAATCGTAAAGATTTATTATGAATGCCAAATGCCTGAATGGACAAATGCCATAGAGACATTGCCTGTTTACCGCAGAAACTATTGATTACGGGTAGGTCTGTGCATTGTCAAAGTTGTACGGGATTTGATTCATAAATTTGAATAAACTGCTTGCACATGCGATAGACCGGATGCCTTTCCATTCCTGTGGAAGCTATTGTAGAAATTCATCAGACGATAAACATAGTTCATTCTGCAAGTGCACACGGTGTTTCACGTGTTCTAAATCTGCCGAATAGAAATGTATGTTGGATTCTGACTCTGTTCTAACCATGTTTCCATATCGATTGTAGTGTGTCGAGATGTTGGAAGGGGGAGACTATCAATTACGGCTGGATTTTGCAAATCAGTTCCTTATCAGGTCTGATGAAGATAGAAGCTGGCCTTTACGCATTCTTTAGACAAATGAGACGTATTTCTCATTAACTGATAACGATAACTCGAAAAATTGTGTTCACTGGGCAGAAAATAATCCGCATCATGTGCTTGCATGTCCATTACACGAGAAAAAAGTGAATGTGTGGTGTGGTATAATGAGTATGTTCACATCCTCGGCCCTTACATTTTTGAAGAGATTACTGTCGGTGATCTGCAAATGTGTATTGTTACGAATGCTCTCTATTTGGACATGTCAACTCGTTACATGATTAACACATTGCAGTGGCAAAATTCTCTACTATCTGAAGTTGTGTGGAAGCAAGATGGTGCTCCTCCACATGTAGGGTCTTTAATCAAACGTGTCTTTAGTAAACAGTTTGAGGACAGAATTATCTCTAGTCATTTCCCGTTTCTGTGACAACCAAGGTCTCCTGATCAAACACCATTGGATTTTTGTCAGGGATATATCTAAAATTCAAAGTATATCAGTTTCATCCGGAAACTGCCTCTGATTTGAAAGATTTTTTCAGAACTGTGATTCAAGAGATTCCTATTGCAGTAGAACATGCTGCTGTGCAAAGTCTTATCATGTGTGAAGGACAGTGGGGAAAATTTGTGAAGCACAATATTATGCTTTATTTTATGCTGCTTCTATGTCCTTATTGGTTGTACTCACTTTTAGCCTATCTACCACCGGTGATTTTTACGCTACAGTTGTCGTTCGAACGCTATTTAAGGTTTTTTCACAATGGAGATCACTTTCCAATACAAAAAAGGTGTTTCCATTTGATATTTTCGAAATTTCTCGTTGTAACCGTAACTGTTAGAGTAATACTATTGTTTTCCTTATCATTCTTAAGCACATACCTCAAAACACCTTATAACAAAATTTCATTCACTTTCTCTGAATGGTATGATAGAGGCCCATAGGTCGGGATATTTTTTATAATCACCTTGTATATATATATATATATATATATATATATATATATATATAAGAAGACTAATGTTTCACAAATTAGACTTCTATCAGGAGTAATCCAGCGAAGAAATCGATAGTCATCCTGCCTAATAATGCCACAGTCAGTAATTGTTGCCTTCAACTGGGAATAAGAATAAAGTTGCTTGTGATCTATCCAATATTCGTGGACTTCTCAACCTCTACGAGCGAAATGGCAAGATGACACAATTGCTTTTGACATGACAACCACCAATCATACTTAGCAAAACTCACTACATTCTTTCAATAAAAAAGTACAGAAATAAATATTACATGTACATTTTGCTGTATTTTCTAATGATTCTGTATGGATCAAAGTATATTTTGATCTGCAGAGAAGAGCTATTTAATCTATACGCCTTTTTATTTATGAGTATAATTAGTTGTGGAAAAGGAATGTCAACATATCGTACCATGCATGATATAAATCTAGAAATAAACGTTTAAAACTATATACATATATAAAAATTTCTTAAGCATATTTTAATTTATGGAAGACAAATATAGACAGTTGGTATAGAACAGATATTGAAACATTTGTTCTCATTTTATTTGGATCCTAAATTGAAATGAAATAAATTATCAATGTAGAATTTAAAATAATTCTTTATATAATAAAAATATATTTTGATTTAATATCATTGGAAAAAATAAATCAATATTTTAAGTCAAAAAATATTTAAGCATTAAATTCCTATAGAAAATTGCAATTTGTGTAAATCTTAAAAATATTGTTAAAGTAGTATTACTATCCCCTGTTTTGATTATAATTCATCAATTTTTTACTTCCAGCACTCATTTAACTTTCGTTGTGTGAAAGTGAATATAACATTAATTGTTAATTAACCTAATTCAGAGGACCATCCAGCAATTTAAACTTAAACATGGAAGATATATGCCTTTATGTGTTTTTCTAATAGAAACAAAATGGTTATATAACAGAGAAACCTGAATTTTTCGATTAGAGTGCCTACAGACAATGTAAGTTAAAGATTCCGTTTATATATGTATTGAAAAAACTATAGATTCTCTAAAAATAAATAATACTTAAAATAGTTTAATATCTAGTAAAAATAAATTATAAAAATAAATAATATAAACAAAAATAAATAATATAAAAAATAATTTTTTTTTAACAAATGATAAAACTCTGAGCCCATAGGAAACCTAGAAACACTCTAAAAATAATATTGCCCAAATGAGAGAATTTTATAAAAGAAGTTTTAATAATAATAATAATAATACTTATTCACACAAAGTGAGTGAGTTCTTTTAATTTGCTAAATTATTGGAGATTTTTGCCTTATTTTGTATTAAGGATAAAATTTTTTGCATTTTAAATAGTCTTTTGCATTTCATCAAATGCCACACATTTTCATGATTACTATAATTTTTTTATACATTTTGATTGTGCATTTCATGTATTAATCGGAAGAAAAATGATTTGCTTATATTAATTTACGTGTTTCAACTTAATGAGATGCACGTTAAGTTATAAAAAAATCTCACTCGAATTATACTATTATTTTTGAGATGTCAACTTTAATTTTGAATGCCTAAAAAATAAATAATTAAAGAGCTTAAAGAAATAAAATAAAATCTGCAGTTGATTCCCTTACCGTCAAAAATTGGATAAATTATGAGTAAATCCATTTAATAATAATGTAAAAGAGGAAAAGAAATATATAATTTATTTATGAGATCCTAAGCAAATTACTAATAACTTATTTTGGGGTAAAAATACGTTTTCACTTCCTTCCACGACTATCTACATCCTTCATCATATTTTTAAGGGGCAATGTTTTTGATTTTGTCCCAGTATATATTCCTTCAAGCTGAACTAAATATATTATATAAACTTGGCTTATTTTAAAAATATATTTTCCCGAAGCTGTCGAATCTTGCCACAAGCTAATACGAAATTTCTCTGCCTATTTGTTTCACTGAAATAAAACATACTTTTGTAGGAATCTCTTTCTCAACTATTTTGCATTGTAGCGGATAAATTCAATAGCGAATGTTAAACTGCAAATCCTTGGTACTGAAATACAGTTAGAAACTGATTTTAAAATGCTTAGAAAGGGTAACAAAACGATATGTTTCTTTTTACCATTTTCATCTAGATTTTTTGATGCATAGCTAAGTATTTATTTATCAGAAATGTCATATGCTATTGCTTTTAGTTCACTTTTATTATTCTGTAAAAAAAAAAAAAAAAAAAAAAAAAAAAGTAAAAATTCAACTTTTCTTATCAATTCATTTTTTAACAATTCGCTTTCTTTTAATCTGCATCAATAAAATCTCTATTCTGTTTGTCTACGGAAATTTGTTTTGGAGAGAATTTGAAATTTTCATTATAACTTTAACTTATATTAATTATAACTTTATTAAGTTTCCATAATGTATAAAAATCAGAATATTATTTAAATTTTAAAATATTTGTAATTTAGTATATAAAGGTTTATATATAAATATGAAATTGCATAGAAGTTTGTTGTCAAGGATAAAGAATAACTTCATTATATTTAATTGATAATAAAATAGAAAAATAATTCCCAGTAAAATTTGCTAAATACATGAATTTTTTTTTTAATGTAATATTTCCAGACAACTTAAAATATGCTTCTTCAGCAAAAATATAGTGCAATGTGAATTTTTAGCCTTTGACAATATAAAAAAATAATAGTGATTTTGGTTACAATTATTATTCTAAAATTAATTTAGCTTTCGACTTTTATTATTTCTATAAAATATCCAACAGTAATATAAAATACTCTTTAGAAAAACAGAAAGTACTTCAAAAGATCTTTTAATTTAAGTAAAAACACCTAACACGTTTTATTTATCCAAATATTTTGCTTTTAAAAATCAAATTGATTATAACTTTAAGTTTCGTTAATATATCAAAACTAAAAAATTAACTGCAAATTAAAGAATTAATTAAAATCAATTAATAATGAATTTTCTTTTAATTTGTTAATTATAATTTATTAATTTAATAACTAATCATATTTAATTAATATTTTAAATTAACTTTCTAAAATAACATCGTCGTATTAAAAACTTACCCTGTCCATTGTGGAAGATAGAATGGATAAAGCTATGCTGTAGTGGGAGCACTCACTGATTTTCTCTGAATAAAATTTGAGGCTTTTATACTTTTTTTGTGCAGTGGCCGAATTTCCTTTGCTTCATATCATGAAGAACAAAATATTTGACATAATTACAGTTCACAATGCGAAAAGAACGCAAGAATTGCATGTTACATCCGTTCTGGAATACTTAGGAACCTTGACACTGGCGTGTAAAAATAATACAAATTTTTATTCCTGGTGTTTCTTCCGTGAAACTGCTTTCACTTTTAGATTCATTCGAAAAATGTTTATCTATTTTTTTTTCTTATTTTTTCATATTCCGAGAAATACATACTGTAGCGTTAATAAATTGCTTAGAATGTGACGGATAATTTGTAGTGGCAAACATTAACACATTTTGTTGCTCACGTTATAATTTTTTGTAATTTACACATTGTACTGTGTGTAATTGAGTTTTTATAATATTTTATTTTAAATATGATAAATCATGATAATAGGTAAGGTGTTAGCTGTTTTGGATAAAAATTCAAAATAAATTTGAGAAGATACATTTGTTACCTTCAAGTATGCAGGATCTAAAGCAGTATTGTGTATATATATATATATATATATATATATATATATATATATATATAATATATAATATATATTTGACGATTGTATTCCTGACGAAAAGTGACAATTGCATTTGTGAAGATTACTATTAAATTACAAATTTCAGTTTCCCTTTATTTATAAATCAATAGTGATTTTGAACTTATTAGTTTTTATTAAAACTATACTGTGTGCATTATAGGATAATTAATAGCAAACACAAGCGGAGCTTAGTTTTGTGATCATCGAATAAATTTATCCGAAAAAGAATCCAAAACTTTTAATTTGCATTATTTTATTGAATTATTTATAAATGACAGATGGACGCTAAAAACTTCAGGAACTTATTGTTAATATCAGATTGGGCCAGTCATTATAACGGAGACCAGTAACTTGTACGGAAATGTGTCGCTCTTGTATTCGACTAATATTTCATTCGATTCTTGACGAAGGAATTCTCAAAGAATGACAAAAAATTCAAGTGTATGATAGTATCATAAATATAGGTAATTGATCAAAATTTCAGGTCGAAGCAATAATTTATTGAGGCAAAATTCACTTATGAAATGGTGGTAGTAAAATTTTATTTTGCGGCTTCTCCCACTAATGCAAAATGCACTATGTGCTGCAATGTAAATATATTGAGAAAGCATGTATGATGATAACATTAATAATACAGGAAACAGATTACAAAATTTGACTGGATGCCCTAAGAAATCGGAAATTTAGAAAATAAATTAAAATCGCCAAGAAAAACTTTTTTTTTTCTTTTTTTTTCTTTTTTCTTTAAAAAAAAAAAAAAACTGTTTATCAATTTTTAAAATGGAAAAGCGTATGCATGCAACAGCTGTAAAATTATATTATAATGTATTTGTAGTTATAAAACAACAAATTTAGCATTCGAAACGTTTAATTTCTTTGAATTAATTATGTGCATATGAAATGAACTGTTTTAATGTATTCAATCATGAAATTGATGATTATTTTTTATTTTTTCCAATAGAAAATTTACTCTTTACGAGCTCCTAATTATTTGTCTCTTCTTAAAATTAGTTTTACTGTTGAATATTGGTAATCCAAACTATTCAAGATAGAAGAAGCATGCACGTTCATATTTCTAAGTTTTTTCACACGCTTGAAAACAATAAGCGGCATTAAAATAACAAAATCCTGATTATCGAGATATAAGAAATTGTTTTTTGTGGATATTTTAAACTTTGCTTCTAAGTCAATACGATTTATAAGTATTTTTTCTTTGAATTTACTAAAATTTAAAACTTCGAAACAGAATAATTAAATTTAATTTGCTTAAAAATAAATTCCATTCATTTTTAATGAAGAGCATTTTTATATTCAAATTAGAAGAAAAAAGAGACAAATGTCTATTTATTAACGAAGTTGATAAAAATATAACATAATTAAAAATAAGTAAACTTTCAGAGCTGTCACACATTCAATCAAAAAAAAAAAAAAGTCTTTGATGCATTTAGCCTTTTTTATTTACACAATTTTACATGCATTTTTTCTATAAAAACGAATAAATAACTCTTAATCTTCCCATTGATTGCTAGTATAATTTACTTCTCATTTCTGTTTGAATAAAATAATATGCTTAATATTCAGGGTAATTATATTCAAAATAATCGAGAAGAAAAAATGCCTGCATTAAGAAAATTGAAGTTGTGGAGGGAATACGAACTAATACGTCTAAGAATCTTATTTTTACGCAAAATATTTCGTTCGTTTGTTACGTGTGATAATCAAAAGGGAGTAAATGACATTAAGTTTAGTTTAATGACCATTCGGGAAATATTTTTATGGAACTTTTGAGTAATTTATTTTAGAGTTCATTGCTCTTTTCACAAAAAGGTTAGGGAACTTTGGATAGGGCAAAGTATTTTCTATTTTTAGTGACGAAAATCATAAAAAAATATATCATTAAAATTTTTTTTGTACCGATAATCAGAAAAAGTTTATAATTATGCATTTCAGCAATCTAAGATCTTCTACCGTATTTTATGCAAGTCTTAATGCTAGTTTTATTTTCATTCATTTATTCCTGAAGTTATATTTAGAAAAGGCTAAACATTTTTTCGAAATTTTGCTTAATTTGCATCAGACATGCAAAATGTTAATTTAATATGAATTCTGAAAGTTTTCCAATTCTTGAATATTTAGCTTGTTCTGATAGAAACAGAATACACCCTAAATTTGGTATAATTCCAAATCATCACTTAAATATCATTTCTAAATTGCTTTTACTTTGGTACATAGAAGTAAAGGTAGAAATCTTATGAATCAGTTAAATTAGTGTTTTATATTTAGTTAAAATTATTTTAGTCCAAAATATAAGTTAAAATATTCGCCATGTTAAGTAATAAATTCGCCAAAGAATTTTATAGTAATAAGTTCCAAATAAAATTACTTATTGTAGTACAATGTTTTTCGACATGATCGAAAATTCTAAAGGCTTATTTAAATACCATTTTCTAATTATTTTCATATAAGGCCTTATATCCTAATAGTAAATTATTCTTAAAAACTGTAGGAATAAGAAAATTTTTATCTAATTAACCTTAGCATACAATAAACGAACATGAGCAACAAACAAACCATATGAATCTCCTATTAAAGTAGTTCAAATTAATTTCGCACTGATACTTTATAAAGTCATGGGTCTTACAGTGAAAGTTTCACCTAAGTTCGCCAAAGAATAATTTAACAAATTTATTATGTTAGGTAAATAGTTCGCTAAAGAATTTTGTGGTGATAGGATAAATGAAAATGTATTTGTCATAGTCCAAAAACTTACATTTTATATAATGCCAACAAATGCAACGATGTTTTGAAGTATGTTTTGAAGATTTTTGCTAAAAATGGCTGAAACTTTCTTCCTTATTACGTCTTGTTTTGCACTAGTAGTGTGATGATCAAAGTTCAATCCTTTTTCTCAATAATTCTTGGGTTCTACTCTTACTTGGAGTTAAAATGTTTATATTGGTTTGGAATCTGCTTTAAATTGTAGGTCCCAAATGAATTTATTGTTTTACAATGTTTTACATTATTAAAAAATTAAAATTAAATGTTGAAATTAAAATCAAATGCGAGATGTAAATTGGCGTGAGCGAGAAGCAAAGTTGTTGATAGTTTCAAAGCAGGAAATCTTAAAACATTTTTCTCATGTTCTTACACGCAAGGAAGTTTCTTGCAAACAAAAATCATTGAATATTTTGTGGTAATTGTCAATCACTTCATTTGTACCAGATGTCAAGTCAATAGAGATGAAAATTTCGTAATTTTATCTTATTATACTTTAGAATTTAATCCAGTTAAGAGTTATTAACTTTTTACAATTATAAAATCTGGTTTTGGCAAGAATTTTATACTTTTCAATAATTACTGAGCCTAATGATTAATTTTTGTTCACCAAATAATCAGCACCTTTCTGACTTTACTTTTTTATGATTGCGATTGAGAAGTAGAGTATTTTTATTTTAATTATTTCATTCAAAATTTTTAATATATATGTTGTACTTCCCTTTTTGTTGATAACGTGGTGAAATTTATCATTCTTATGAATTTTATGAAATCACAATCATTTAACTAGAGTGATTGGAGTACTAATAGACGACATTAGTTGTGACATCATATCCAGCAACTGTTTCCAAACATTTGCTGTTAAGCGCCATTTATCACTGAAACTGCCATAGACTTCAGTGATAGATTTTTAAATTGTTATTTTTGAAATTGATATTCATTATTTAAGGATAACGTGTTTGCTAAAACTTTTAACCTTTTGTTTGCTTAACCTTTGATTCTCGCCAAATTGTAGTCACAGTTAATCACCAAGCTGGGCAAAATCCAATCGTATTCTGGTTGCAACAGAACAATTTATTGTTGTGTGCCAACAAAAATCACCAATAAAATCGATAGCCAAACAAAAATCTCCAAGTTTGTCAAGAAGGCAGTCTTAAATACAATATTAAACAAATGTTTACATTGTATTTGTTTGGAAACAGTTGTGGATATGACGTCACACTAATGTCGTCAATAATATATGTGTTTATGATAATCGAAGGGATATGAATTTAATATTGGCAACATGTGATGGTGACTAAAATATGCAATTGTTCTCCACTATTATTTATTCAGAAGTTTAAAAAAAAATCTTTTATCACCTTTACTATTTTTTTTTTTTTCTGGTTCTTCCAAAATTTATTTTGTTTGCAAATTAAATATAAATAAATTAATTTACAGAAAATGTGGAAGAAAGAATTATTAGAGCACCCACTTTTAAATATTCTTAGAACAAATAATTCTTAAAATGTTTTTGATTAATGTTCAGTTAATTTAAAATTACTGGTTTTCATTTTTTATCAGCATCAAATTGTTATGGTTCTATATTAATGAATTCTTTGCTCCACGAACACATTATATTAAAAATTTCCTTTCATATTTTTAAATTTTGTTTTACGAAGATTTTTTTCTGCGTTTGAAATTACATACTTGAAAAATTAGGAGTAGGAAGGTAAAAAAATGAAATAGACAAATTATTCAATTGATCCGATTCCGATTCTCGTCTTATGCAAATGCATAATTTATTGATATTGGAAAACGTTTTATATTTCATGAAAATCACGCTTTAGAGATAAAAAAAAAAGCTTGAATTGAATAAAATTCTTATCCGTCTGTCACGTGATTGAGATGAATCAAATTTTTAATCTAGGGTGGAGTCTCGTGGATTAAAATTGAAAGAAGGTCGTTCTAAATACTTCTCTGCATTTAAATTTGATTTAATGAACTAACACAAAGCCTATCTCTTCTTTTTTTTAAAATTTAGTATTCTATAAGATACTTTTATTGAAACATTTAACGCAAATATACAGACTTAATTACTATTTTAAATATCTTTATCAGTGTGAATTTTTATTAGAGCCACACCTTAAGTGGAAACTTTCTTGTCATTATTTACGTTCATTTCTTCCCATGAGATTTTTTACTTCTCACTCGCCAAATATACATCTCAAAAAATAAGAATAAAAATAAAAAGAATTAAAAATACTTGAAAAATTATCTTATTAAATAATAATATGACAACATTTAGAGCGACAATTTCTAAAACGAAGTTTACTGATGAAACAAATAAAAAGTAAATAAATTTTTATGTATTTGTATGTATTTATATGTTTATATTTGTATGTATTTTTATGTATTTGTTTTGTAAAGGTGTTTGACATCATCAGTTTTACAGCTGTAACTTGTTGTAAAGCATTTGAGTATTATATGGGTATAATTTTATCTAGTATATAAATACCATCTGGATATACTTGTAAAACATTTAAATATCAATTGGCAATAATGTATTATTCCTTTTCAGACAGGTTTGTATTCACGTGTCGCATAAGAGAAAAACAGAAAACTCCGTAGTTGACTTTTTATCAGAACTTTTGTTTTGAAAATAATTGAATACGTTCAGGATTTATATTAAAATAAAGAATTATATCTTAGATTAAAAATGTAATATTTTTAACTAGGATATTATTTCTTCATATCGTTATAATTATTTCTTATTATTTTCTGTAATGTAATCTGCACACAAGAACACTCACATCTTTGGTAGTGACATTGCAAAAATTGGAAAAAAAACTTTTTCCTATTACGGTACTTAATTTCTATATTTGGTTAATAATATTTAGCAAGATAACTTATAAATTTAAAATTAAATTTATTGGAATGACTTTGATATACCCCCCAAAATCGGAAATTTGGTGACTTTTTTTTTCTCACCAAGCAAAATACATATTTTTGGAGCTTTTTTTTCTTGCCAAGATGGATTCTAGCTGACTACAAATAATTAATAACAAAAAAACTTTAAAAAAAACTCAAAAAACGGTAAAAAAAAAAAAAAAACAAGATACTAAATTCGACTATAGCAAAAATCTAAAAGCTGAAAAAACCTAAATAGGCAACACCAAAATAAGAAACAACAACCCTAAAAAGTCCGTAGGAAGTGCCAGATTTGGCGCTTAATTTTTTTTTTTTTTGGGGGGTGGGTATATCAAAGTTGCTTATATCAAATAGGTATTATTAAATATTAAAATAAACAGGAACCAAATTGTAGGAAATGCCACGCAGGGGTAGAATCAGCTCATCATATCCTATATGAGTATGATGCTCTTGCCCTTACAAGATTCACTACTCTAGGTAATCCATATCCTAAAGAGTTACACCTAAACTCCATTGAGGGCCTATCAGACTTTATAAACAAAGTAGGTGACCCAAGACAATGGAACTAAGAAAAAATTGGGCTTGGAGCATGGTACAAAATGCAACAATACAGAGGTGCTACATATCTGACAAGCTCAAGAAGAAGGGAAGAAGAAGAAGAAATATTAAAATACTATTTATGTGTACTCATTTAAAAAAAAAAAAAAAAAAAAGACTTTGATGCATTTTTGTCGTATTCATGCATTTTTCCCTTCCATTTTAATTTTTTAGATACTTGAAAATTCTTTCTGCTATTTTTTTATTTTATTATCGAGAATAGATACGATGGAATTGTAGATGTGCCGTAACTGTTCTATAATTTTTATAATGATTCTATATCATTATTCAGTATCTTACGCATCCATTTCAAATGTTTGGAGACATCTATGAAATCGAGATTCCTGGATTTCATTAGCGATTTTAGCTTAAACGACATCTCCTGGACTGTTGGGGATGTCGTTTAAGCTAAAATCAACACCTGAGATTCCTCATTCATACATTTATAGAATATCTCATAATGTTTAATATGTTTTTATGTTAAGGATTAATTTATATTTTCAGAATATTTATCTATTGGTTCAGAAATGCTTTAGAAAGCCGAATGTGAGCGATTTAATCTTAGTAAAACTCACCGCAGTTTTTTTATCAGAAAGTTTAGACATACTTTTATTGTTACAAAAAGATGTGCTCAACGTTTCATTACCAGCTAATTTATTTTGTTATTTACTTTTTCTGAAATGTCCCGATCTTTTAGCAGTTTAAATCATACGTGCATTTTTAGGGAAATGAAATAGGATAAAATAAAAGATGAATATTAAATGAAAGAAGGGAAATAAAATTCTTACCGACAGTTACTTGAATACCTTACACAGCATTGATCAAGTGACATATATATGACTTTTTTAACACTATTTTTATACCTTATTAGTCACAGGTCCCCCTAAAAATGTTTTAAATATCTAAAAGCTACTCTTTGATCAACTTTGGATACGAAGCCTTAAGCAACTCAATATTAGTTTTCAGAGAATTAGAAGAAGAGGACTTAGTTTTCAAATTTCTGTTGTCAAATTGATGATGTAACAGAATTTGATTATACTGAAAACATTTTCACTTTACTACTTTGTAACTCGATCTACAGATTGGGATAGATAGTGAATTTGGTGTTAGACCATTGTTTATAATAAAAATATCTTAAATATGTGACAATTAATTCTTATTTTTTATTATAATGTTATTTTGATTTCTGTTTATCATAGTAATATAATTCAATTCTAATATTATGTTCGAATCTAAGTCAATTCAATGTAAGTTTTTTTATACGAAAAAATTGATTTCTAACAAAGAAAATTCATATGAATAGGATAAATTTCTAAATCTTCAAGATGGAAGAATTAGAATACTCAATATTCTAATTCTTCAATATGGAACGAAATTTGTACAAATCCTTTTTGGTCAAATAAGTATCAATTTCAATTCATTTTTAATAACCAATAGTGAAGAAAACTTAATAGGGGAGCAGGAGAAATATAGTGGCTTAAAGAAAGATTCTCGCTAAATCATCCAATACTAATTAGGATCATTATTTAGAAGTTTTATTCTCCTAAAATCTTATATTTACTTCCTCACTTATTTTTTTAAATACTTGCTTTTTATAAAGGAAGTAAATAAGTGAAAGAAATTTGTGACTTGTTCGTTGACTCTTTTTGTTATTGTGTCCTTATTATTGATTTCTTTATCCATCAATTCAATTCGCAGAAGACAACTGAATACTTTTTATTTTTCTCAACCATAACTAAGTAATTAAGCCCCAATCTCTTGAATGGACAGCACTTCTTTAAATTTCTACATCATTCTTCTTATTAGATTTTTCAAACATATGTTATGCATAGGTCCATTGAGCTCTTAATATCGAAGATCAGCCTCAAATAGGCTGGTTTTCAACTGAATCTCATATCAAACCAGTTTTGGTCAGGACATAAAAGTTGGGATTTTAGGAGAGCGTGAATTGTGGCTATAGCTTACAGTTGTAGAAGTCAGATTAGTAAAAGAGTCAACCAGAGGATTATGTTTTTACCAGACAGAGACTTATTTGAAGACCAATACAAAAAAAAGTGTTTCTGTGCGCTCGAGTCAATAGTAAATATAATTGTTGCTAATTTTATTTTACGAAGAGAAGCAGTTTCCAACATCATGGGTCGCTGATAATGTGTACACACTTCCGTGATATCAGATGTGTGCATACCGTGATATCTGCTACTTTTTCACTATCACTCTTATACTTGGAATAGGTACTCACAATTGCTATGAACTGTATTGTTTCGAAGATATTTAATTGGCGAGTCTTCAGACTATCGTAGTCTGACTTCTCTCAAAGTCACTTTGACAACAGCTTTTTTCCATAAAACACGCTTATAATCACCAGAATCATGCTTCACATTGTTCGGAATAAACTGTATATCGTTCCCATTGTATCATGTGTCTTCCACGACATGGAGGTTCAGTGTCAAACTATGGAGGTGGTTATAATATTTCTGCATATATATATGCATTTATATGAGCAACATATTTTTTTAATATCAAACTGAATTATTAGCTTAAAGGAATTTGAAACCTTTTCTTCAGTGAAAAGTTGAGATTCGTTACATTATTAGACTTAGAATTCAGATTAAGTAAATTTTAAAATCTTTAACAAGATAAAAATTTTAAAGTGTTAAATTTTATGCATCAAGGACTCCATATCAGTTTGATAGTTAATTGAAGCCAATTATTTAAGAAAAAATATTTTAATAAGAGTAAAAGTGTACTAGAAAATAGTGCTGCTTATTTAATTACAAAATCGCATATCTTATTTATTTTTAATTTTTAAAAGACAAAATTACTAAACTCTCAACTATCAATTCGAAAATTAAAAATTCATTTAGAAGAAAAATGTTTTTCAATAATGAATGCATCATGATGTTAATATTCAAATTCTCGCAATTGCCATAAAATTCCAGAATGATAAATTTTATAGCTTTAATTTTTATTTATTAGCAAGCTAAAATAACTGAAATAAACATTTTAAGCAATCAACAAATTTTCTTTTATTGATTATCACAAATATAACACATTTGTTCATTTGAAAATAGTAACATCGTTAGCTTCTTTTTAAAACAATTTAAAATTCATAATCGTTTAACAGTTTCTTAAAGATGGTAAAAGTGGAATGGTGCGTGAGCATAGGGGTAAGCCAAAGGATGGGGTACAGCGTATGGAAGTGGTGCAACAACGGGAGTGTGTACCCCTGGAATAGCATACAAGGGCAAGGTGAATGGTGAAGCAGGTATCTTCACTTCAGGCGTCTCAACTTCAGGGGCTTTAGGTGCCAATTCAGCCAATTCTGCGGCTTTCTCAGCTGTCTTCTTGTCAACACTGATATCACCAGAAGCGAGGAAGCCAATACCAGCTCCTGCTTTGTATTCTACTTTCCTGACGTCGCCGTTGGGGTCGATGTAGCTGTAACTGCCGGATACTGTACCATCATCATTGGATTTTTCTTCCCGCTTGTGAGAGCCTGCATCGTCTATGCTGTATAGGAAGTTGTACTTGCCTCCCTCATCTATATTCAATTCAGCTTCACAGGCAACTGCTGCGATGAGGCAGAAAGCGACTCCCAAAGCAATCTGGAAAAGATTTATTTAATATGAATTACGTTATCTTCATTGGAACTATACGAGTCAACATATTGAATATGGTACAATTACCAACTTTACTAATCACCAAGATTTCTCAGTAATATTTAAAGTGATTATTTCTGTAAAGAATAATTATGCTAATCCATTTTATTTGCAAAATGTCATCTTATTGGTAATGTCTTGAGCAACTGTTGCACAAAATATCTAGCCGATATTTTACCACTTATGGAATTTTTTAAGTGAAAATAAGTTGAAATTTGAAATAAATAATATTTTCCATTGTTTAGATCTCTAAGTGTTTTGATTAAAAAATGAATCGTGGCATAGTCCTGAAATATTATTAGGAACTTCAGAAAAATAATTAAAAACATCTAGAATTTTAATAAACATATTTAATTTTATTACTAAAAAAATTCCAAAAACCATTTTATCAATTGTTTAGGAAACAGTTTTGTTGAAGCAAGACAATTCAGTAACTAAAAAGCATTTATAGAACGTTTTTACTGCAGCTCATAAAGGAAAAATACCGCAAATCATTTATGTATATTGTTATTTGTAAAACTGATAATTTAATTTAGAATATTTCAAATTAAAGTGGAACATCTAATTTACAACAGTAAATACATCCAGACACTTAAAGTTATTAGGTGAACTTATTTCATCCAAAAAATACATAAACAATTCAATATCATCATAAAGTGAAATTAAAAAAAAAAATATACGTTTAGTAAAATAATGTTAGTTTTTAATCGATAGATTATTGTAGTCTGTACTTCGTGTGAAAAAATATAAAACAAATGCAAAAATTTAATATATTTTATAATAAGAAATACATATATAGTTTTTAAATACTTAAAAGTATGAAATTATTAACTCTTATTATTTAACACTATTTAATTAAATAAAAATATGCTCTGATAAACTTTTGTGAGTTAAATATAAATTTTGTTATCAAATGAATTTTATGTATTAAAAATTTATTTAATCAATAAAAATTTATTTTTCTTATTAAAAGTAAATTCGGGTAGTTTCCAATTATTTAAGAATTAAAAACAGAATAAATATTATTAATGTACTTTCTTAAAAACATTTTAGTTTCAAGAATAAAGGAAGCTTCATTCCAGCCTCTTTAAATAGGATTATTTTGAGCTTTATTGAGAGATATTTAAATATTTTGCCTTAATTAATAATTAAAAATTAAATCATGTAATCTGTAGAACTTATTTAAAAAATATGCAGGAATTTTTGTTCCTTAAAAAACCCGCGGTTAACTTTTTTAGTCCAAAACAATTATAAAGTATATATAAAATTTGAATCCAATCAAAGGAATTTCAAAATAAATACTATATTTATATAAATAGGTATATTATGATTCTTTCTTTATTTTTTCTAATTTACTTTTAGTTTAATCTCCAATTTCATGTAATTGGTTGTTATTTTAATGTAGAAATGTTACCAATTCAGACAAATACTTAATGTTTTTATATTGCATTTGAAATTTTCCTAGCTTTTATATTAAATTGTTGCGTGTTTCGTTATCTATTAGGTTGTTCGGAAAGTCATTTCGTTTTTCCCACCTGAATCAGTGTTTTGTTAGTGAAAACTAACCATTTTATGGGTATGATATCATGCTACGACTAGAAAGATAGTAAAAGGTATTGGACTAGAATTAACAGTATACAATCCAATAAAATATTTATTTGATATACGTTTTTCATTTTCATATAAAACGAAATAACTTTCCGAACAACCCAATAAAATGTTTTAAAAACATTTTGTGAAGGAAAATTGGGTAATGCTTGATTTTGAAAAATTAATCTCTTTCAAATAAATAAATTTATACGAAATAATGATATTTCATCCAATATTAGTATCTCTAAATTATCTGATATTAATTTCCAATTAAATTTATTCGTCTAAAACTTAACATCATTTCCAACTATTAAATTTTAGTGTCAAAATATTTAAAGAAAATATTTTTGTGTCAAATAAAGATTCAATATGTGTTCCTTATTGAATCTGTAAATGCTTGTAAATTAGGCAGTATGTATTTTCTACCCTCAAATTGGGCAATGTATATTCTCTATTCTTAAACTATCTATGAAAGATTATTTTAAATATATTATATAAAGGAATTTTTCTTGATACTCTTTTGCTGTAGCATTCGATATTTTTTCAATAAAAAATTCTCTTTGTTTTAAGTTTATTATGAGTTTTTTGTTTAAATTCATACTGCTGAACATATAAAAAAATAAAACGTCAAAATAAAACTGATCAACAGAGAAATCATGTTTTGATATTTCAATATGTGATTTATTTAATTTTTCATAATCAAAGGAATCATTGGAAAATTAAAATACTTTTAAGTCCATAGTATGTGGTATGATGTTATATAAGTTTATAAATAATATCGAAAAGAGAAAATTAATAACTTTTCAAATAATATCATTTTCTTGCGTTTAAATAATCAAATTTGAAAAGTAATCAAATTTGTTAAAGTAATCAAATTTGGTATTTTTTGTTTGTCAGTTACTCATTAATTACTTTTGCTCATGAGAGTTAATTAGCTGAGAATTTACTTTTTAAAGTAGATTCCTAACCACAATAAGCATTCATATTTAAGGTTGGAACCGAATTCTCAAACAATTGATCCAAAATTTAAAGCACTAAGCAATCGACTGCAAACTCGGTAGTTCTAAGAACAAAGATTAAAAAATAAAGTTACATATTAATTATGAATAAATTTCCTGGTGATAATGATTTTAATAACAAACTTAATTACCAATAAAAATTTCGTTTTTCAGTACTTTGTTACCATTAAGATTGGAGCTTTTCTGAAGCAATAGAAGGAGCTAATCTTAGCAACTTTTCAAAATATTCAATAAAACAAAAAAAAGGTCTTTCTGACCTTATAAAGGCTTTAGTCCCAATGAAAATGACTACTATTTAAGAAACTATAAATATTGTACAGGATAATGTATCAATCTATACAAATTCAACAATTTCATCAATTTTTGTAATTCATTTAAGGAATTGATGGTAGTTTGTGGAAGATTTTTAAACTTTTTACTAATAAAAGATATCTGTTACTTATTGATATTGTGGATAGCATTTTTTTTCTAAATTAAAGAATAACAATAAAATATTGGACTATTGTCAATGTTGAGAGATGCTTTTTTATTTCGTTAATTAATTTATAATATGCTTTCAGTGAAATTCTTTAATGAACTGCACATTGTTCTAATTGACAAACGAGGTTTTACTTGCTTTGCAACTTAAATCAAAAATAGTGTACTTAAACCATAGAGAAGTTATATAATGTGAAAGAACTATTAAAAAGGAAAAAAAAATCTTTCACAAAACGGATGATATTTGTATATTTGATTGTCCTGTCCAATCTTAGTAACTACACTGCATTACAAATTGCAAGACGAGCAATATAAACTGTAAATGCACTATTTTTGTGATGTATTATATTATATCATTTTTGTAATGGAATATACTAAAACAGGCAGGTTTCATTTTGAAAAAAAAAGTCGATTGAAATTGCCATAAATAGAATAAATCAATGGGTAAAAAAAAATTGAAGTTTAAAGATTAATGGTAGTTTTTTTGGAAATGTGTAACACTATTTTAAAATTTTTAAGTTTATAATTTTATTGAGTATATAATTCAAATATCGAAAACTTGAAGATTAATAGTTTAGTGATACATAAAACATCATGATAAATCAGGCAGTTTTCCTTATGTTTTAGGGTTTACAAATTTTACATGTCCCTATTACCTAAGCCATTGTTTGAAGACTTAATAATTCTTGGCGAACTTTTAAAAGATAGATTAAAAGTGGATTGTAAGACAAATGTAGCCTGCTTACAGCTATTTAATGGTATATTAAACATTAAAAAGATAACATCCATTTCAAAGATGTAATTAGTTTATATACACTCATAGGTAGAAAGTATTAAAAAATATTATTAGAAACTGTTATTTTAAGTTTAATATACTAAAATAAACATGTTTTAAATGAAACAATACGATTTATATCTGACTAGGAATTTTGCATAAAATATAATTAGCCCAAAAATATTTTTTTAATAAATTTTCAAAATTATAGTTTCTGAAGTAATTAGATGTTAATTTATAATTTTGTATTCAATACAGATTGAATATTTTACTATATTAAGCTATCAAAAAATGTAAATTCCTTATAATATTTTAAACTTAGGATTTAAAGCATGCTAAGTAGAGCAAATACAAGAATATACTCACGACTTTCATTTTGACTTGTTGCGTTGATTTCGCAGAGGCAGACAAAGAGAGGAAGTGTCTAGGTTGCGAGTGATGTACACAGCGAGAATCTCCCTTTATATACGCTCTCAGAGATGGCCAACCAATACAATTTTTGTTCTTTTTACTTTCCAATATTTGTGACGAAATTATGTCAGAAATTGGAATCTGTTACAAATCTGTAGAGATTCTTGGTATTTCAAGGTCGACCACTGTCCTTTTAGGAGTGGAGGCAATAAGATATTGATTCCACGTTCGGAATTTTTTTGTTAATGGTCGCAGCAGCAGCTACCTACACCTTGTTTGGATTTTTTGTTTTTGAAGGCCGGCAGTGTATTCTTACATGCTGCCGTTGTTTTAGAATGCGAGTGTGTTCCTCAGACGCCCTTGCCACCGGCGATAATTTCAACGCCTCATCTTAAGAATGGTTCGAAGAACGCGGGCATCGCGCTTTCTTTGTCTTGGAGGATGCATTGGATTGGATAAGAAGGCATTTGTGAAATTTCATTAGTTCAGCCCCAAGCTAAGAATGCCCTGTTCATGCTTTAAACGTCATTTGGAATTAGACAATTTTAAAACCATAATTATAATGAATCCTCTCCTTGTATCATGTAGAACTAATGGCTGCTTCATCGTTAATAAAAGATTTTCTTTCCAGAAAAAGTTTAACAGTTTGGGTGTTAATAAATAATTCGTCAAATTGCTACTCCTCTAAATTTAGGAGCTGATAAATTTCAAATATACTAAAATTTACATTATGAGGCACTTTGAAAGTTTTTTAAATTATGTATCACTGAGTAATTATTTAAAATATTTCTAAAAGTTGATTTATGGCTTAACATTATTTTCAAAGCAATGTATTTTAAATTTTCATGAGCTAATATTATTGATTTTTTAGTTTGTCACGTATTTCCATTTGTTGCTGGAATTTCCAGAATTTGAGCTTGAAATCAATGAAAAAATTCTCATTCCGTTTTATCCGCCGTTGAACTGAGATCAGCATGCAATGAAATAAACTTGAATTAGGATCTTGAAATTTATCTGACTTATAAAATAGAAGTTAAGTGTCGAAATTTATGTTACAATTAATTTAAAGTCTAATCAAAGTTTATTCAAATCATTGTAATGTTGCTTATGCCTTGATATTCAACATTCTGGGTTTTGCTTGCCTTAAGAAAGGAGATATTTGGTCCTGTACCCAATTTAAAAACTTTCATCTGTGCTTAACAGCAGCGGTGGAAAGAAAAAATACTGATTCGTATTTTTTTTAACATTCCCATAATGTAATTTGAAAAATAATATGATGTATTATTTTATTGATTTTTGAAAAATAATTATTTTTGCCTCATGCATTAAACGCATTTGAGCCTTTCCCAATATTCGATTAATAAGAAGTGTATTGGAATGCTGATGGAAAAAAATCCCTAAATTTTTCAATGGATAAAATATTTTTTGATTCTACATACATGCTAATACAAGTCTTATATTAATCATTATAATAATTTATAGAGAACAACTAATGTATAAATGAGTTATATGTGCATAGAACTTCATATACGTGTAAATGACGTATATTTATTAACTTTTGATTCTTGTATCTAGTAATAGTTTTTATTGTCTTTCGATTCTTATTTCTATTAGAACACATTTTTACTTAATTGATATATGTGCTTAATAAAGAAAGTTTTTTTAAATGAATTTATTATATTTCATTTATGAACCACTTTTTAAATATAGTAAAAACCAATGAAATTCATTCAAATATATTTTTAGTATAATTCAATATTCAAATACATTTTCAATAATTATTCGTATTATTGATGGATTTTGTTATAAACACACATTTTGTTGTTAATAATTTTGTTTGTTTAAGTATTTTATTGAAGTTAATTATTTTTAGTGTACATTTCCATCTCTTTCTCAATCAAACTTTTCTACTTATTTGATCCAATCTAAGTGAGCGTTCTTTTCAATATTATTAGAATTTAAAATAAGAAAAGCATTCATTATAATAGTTATCATCGATATATTTGATAGTTGGTTCAATATGACTTGATAAACATAAATACAAAAATTGTCTCAAGCATTCGAATTTTTCTATTTTTTATAAAATCATTTAAAAAAGCCAGCATTTCTTATTTGTTTTCTGCATTTTCGTTTATTAGAAATCATTACTAGCGTTAATAATAGCTTTTTAAAAAATAAAGAATTAATTTTTGCTTCAAAAGTAGATTATTTGAAATATGTTATATAATTTGTTGTATCGTTATATTGGGTTGTTCGGAAAGTTATTTCGTTTTTCCAATCTGAATCAGTTTTTTGCTAGTGGAAACCTATCATTTTATGAGTATGAAATTTTGCTTCGACAAGAAAGATGGTAAAAGGTATTGGATTGGAATTGGCAATATACAATTCAATAAAATACTTATTCGCTATACGTTTTTCATTTTCATATAAAACGAAATAACTTTTCGAACAACCCAATATTATCTTTGTTTCTGAATATGATAAAATCAGTGTAGTTTTTTTTTTTTTTTTTGAAGGAGAAAAAAAAATGGTCAGATACAATAATTTTAAATTTTAACAAAGTTTGCAAAAATATTTTTTTTCTGTATCTATTTCGGATTTAAGAGACTTTCAATTTAATCGTTGTGTAAAAATACTTAATCGCTATATGAAACATTTTTTCTTTTGACATTCAACACTAGCTCCTTCAACGTTTATTTCTTTTAATAAACATTTTAAGACATTTATCTTCTTTTAATTACACCTTAAAGCCAAAAAGGGAAAATTAAAAAAAATACTTATTTCTCCTTTTCTGTAAAATCCTGGAGATAAAGGATAAGCAGCTTAACTTACCATACGGTGAAAGTGATTTTAAAATAATAATTTTTCGATTCTAGTTGGGTATTATAAGCACAATGTTTTCTGTGTGACGTATTCAAAGTAATTAATAGTATTTAGCTTAAATGCAACTTTCACAAAGAAAATAAAAGACGGTAAAAAACATTAGTCATTTGTGAGTAAAACAGGGGATTTCATTTTAACTATAGAAAAAAAAATAGTCTAGTTAAGAAGTGTTAATATTTCAAAATGATACATTTCAATAAGTTAGTCATACATTTTAAAGCAAGTTATATTTCTCCAGAAATTTCAAGTAGCAGAAAATGTAGAGTAAACTAAGAATGTGAGAACTAGATTAAAAAAAAAAAATTTCAGGAAATGAACATGAAGAATGTTTAAAATTAAACAAGATATTTTTATATATTTTTTGTACTGTTAATTGTGTTTGCCTTGGATCTCTTATGATTTTCACTTAATGCATCTTCTTCTTAATGAACTTTTTGAAAGACAAACATTACTTAAGAAATGACATTTTAATGACGGTAGTATATATTCATTTTATCAAATTGCAGATATAAAAGTTCAATCCAGCTCAAATAAAAACCTTTTATTCTTTTTCTAAACTCACTCTTTCAAAGCGTGAAAGAGTGCACTTAGAAACTTTGGGGGTTCAATCAGATTGTAGTTTTCCACTTTGAACTATAACAGCAAGATGTATATTAAATAGTTCTGTCTATTAGTAGAGACATAATGTCAAGAAATTTATTTTATTTGCTTAAGTCATAGTTTATTAATTAAATAATTTAACTTATTTGTTAAACTAATAAATAACTAATATCTTTCAAAGTGGTTATAATTTAATTTCAAATAGTAGTAACTTAGGTAATTTATATTTGTGCCAAGAATTTGATAGTCTTCTTTTTAAAGTCTTAAACTGGGTTATTTTTAGTTCTCAATTTCTTTACATGTTTTTGATATAAAGTCTCTAGGGACTGAGATTATTACAGCATTTCTCTCTCTTTCTGGAAAATAATTGTAAGTTGGCGATGGAATTCAATTTTGATTTTTAATTTCCTTTGATAATTCTTAAAAATGATTACTTTTTTTCAGTATTTGGAAAACGAAAGAAAGACTGATATCATAAAATGAAACCGAAAATTTTTATTGGCAAGTTTCCACATTAAAATTTTTTTAAAATATTAATCTTTATATTTTTTGTTCTTTTTTATTAGTTTCAAGGTTTATTAAGTGGCAAAAAAGAGGTTCCATGAAAAAACACACCTAAATTTCATTTTTTTCGCTTTTAATCTAAGATGAATTATACATTTATTACAAGCTTTGTACCAAGCAATGGCAAAATATTTTTATATGAGTGCGTTTTCAGTTTTTTCAAAAATTCCTTTTTATTTCTATTACTTATTGTCGTCTTACATTCTAAGTGATCAGTACCTAGTTATGTTGGTTTTGATCTCAAGTCAACTCTAAGCCTAATATCATAAGAATAGAACAAAAACTGTTATATGTTTCAGCTAAAACGTTGCACATTACATATTAAAGTAGTTATTTCCGTTAAAATATTGAACTAACACTATATTAATTATTTTTATTTAGATAATCTTAGCTCACGCAGTCTGATTAGGAGTTCAATATATAAAAGTGAAACTCGTATTTTGTTTAATATCAAGTGTCTCTATAGGATTTTTCTAAAAGTACTAAGAATGTTGAATTTGGGTGTGTGTGTTTTTTTATATTTTCAAAAATCTGTTATGAATACAAACTAAATCTTATAATAAACTATTATGTTATAAAACTAGATAAATTATTGGAAAGGATTTGGCAAAATGATCTATAAAACTCTTAAAATGTATTTCTACCTGTATAAGATTATTCAAAAAATACTTCCATGAAATAAGAAGCCTTTAAAAAAATAAATGCAAAGTTTGGAAAAAATCATAAATTAGGAAAAAAGTGTGATGAAACTAATGAAATAGTTCTTTTTAATTTGTTACAACACGTTGAAAATCAAAATTATTTTTTCAAAATATCATATTTCCATCATAAAATAAATTTATTAGAAAAAATCGCTTACAAGTTATTTGCTACTGTTATCGGAGGCCGGAAGTTATAAGTCTTTCATTGTTTAAATTAGATACTTCACATGCTTCTCAAATCGCAGAATATTTAATGCTACTTCAACATTAGAAAATAATTTGAAAGTAACATAGAATCTGTTCAAATGACGATAAAACTTATAAAATATATAATATCAGATATAGTTTTCGCGATAAAATGAAATTAGCAAGTTTTGAGAAACTTGTAATTTATGCGACAAATTTTGTCATCATACTGTTCCACAGTAGCAAATACCAAATATTATCGTAGAGTACATGCATAGAAAATAGTCTAGAAAATTGTATTGCTGCATAGAAAATTGCTATTATTTACAAAATGTATGTAGAACAAAGCGCATGTTTTTGTTAAAGTAAAACTTTTGTCCCTCATTATTTGAAAAATAAAAACTCGATATATTGATCCATATTTTATATATATATATATATATATATATATATATATATATATATATATACATTTTATTATATTATATAAATAATATACAATTTCGTGTTAGAGAATTTCTTATGAATTGATTTTATGCTGACATTAATGTCTATGTGAAGACGTGCATAGTTTAAATGCAGTGGAGTTAGGTAGATGTATGCAGAAAAATTCTTTTAAAATGAATCTAACACATCCTATGCTTGGAAATGACATTTATTAAAAAATTGAGATTTAATACAATTACAGTTAAGTGACTTGCTTGGTTAAGTGAAATTGAAGAATACAGTGAGATTAAGCAAGTTACAGTTAAATTTACGATATTTCCCATCTTGAAAAATACGTCTGTAAATATTACGCCTATGCGACTGAAATTGGTCACTTGCTAAAAATTAATTTAATTATTTTTTGAAAACTTACTTTTTAAGATCCTATCTAAATCATTTGGGGGTTGATAGTTAATATTAATATCTTCAATGCACCTGTAAATTGAGTTTCTAATGTATTTTTAAATTATAAACCATTTTCAAAAAGAGTAAACTAAAATTAATCTTTTCTGGAGTTTAAAAGTGAATTTGAAAACTGCTAATGTTTCACGAATTCTATTGTTTCAATAATCATGGAACAAATTGAGATATTTTTTATTGCTTTAATTTCTTTTGACACCGCGTAGTGAACAACTTTACGTCCAAAGGCTGTTGTAAGACATTTTAAGAGTTACCATAATTGCCTTCCAAAAAGATTCGTCATAGATAATTGATCGTATTAACGTGTTGCAAAGAAAGAAATTCGGAATACTCTCAAGCACTCACTATGACAGACATATATGCAAAAAAACAGAATCACACAATATCCATTTCCCGTTGTTCGAAAACGGCTACTTTCGAACCTGGGATTTTTCGCTCGAAAGAGCACTGTCCTATCAATGGATTTAGTTCTTCAAGAAATCATTAAAAAATTGCTGTTACTTTTATTAAAACACTTTGAAAAATTAGAATCTTTTTTTGAATCTAGGCATTAATAATGGATTGACATAATACGAAAATTGACAAATTATTTCGTAATAGTATATTCGTAGTTAAATAAGTGTTTTTGATATATTAGATGATTTTTAGACGTTATTTCATAATATAATATCGTTGAATGATTTTGATATGTTCATTTTAAATATTTCTCTTTTCTCATATCAAATTATGTGTTTAAAGTCATGGATTAAACAAGGGTAATTAAATTTTAGTTAATAAGGATCTTGTTAGTAGATTTTATATTTAGTTAGTAAGTTCTAATTAATAGTAAATGATTTCTAGTTATGTTTTTATTTTGGTTAATTCTCGCATAGTGGGAAATTTAATCAACTATCTTGAAATATGCTCTTTTTTTTTGACTCAAAACATTTTACAAAGTTGAATCAAACCAAGAATGAAGTTGTTAAAAGAATTAAATATATGTTCGATTTTATTTTCTAAAAATGCTTCAATTTAATTTTTTATTTGTTATATATTTGTCACATTAAGTTATATTTTTGTTTTGAGATCACTTTCTATTTAAAAGCTGAATCATTTGTTGAATGAAATTAAGCATGGTCAGTTTGTTCTGAATTCACAGATTTAAGAGCGAAAACAACTATTAAATTAAGCGTTTGAAAGAAATTATAATATTGGAAATAGATTAAAATAACCATTTTTCAATCACAAGTATTTACTTTTGATATTATTATTATTAATCATCTGCGAAATTGGTGTTGGTAATTTGGATATTTTGTCGCTCAGTGATCGTTTTTTGCAAAAGAATGTTAATTAGAGTCTGGATCTACATTTTAATTTGGATTCCGAACAAAAAGAAACATTCAAACCCGATGTGGGAATCGAACTATCGATTTGTTGAACAGAAGGCTAGCTGGACTTCTTCTTGGGTCTTATGTTTGATAGTATGAAATAGGTGATTTTATGTTAGATTATGTAAAATCTTATGTTATATAAGAAAATATATAATCTTATGTTTGACTGTGTAAAATAGATAATCTTATGTTTGACTGCGCAAAGTATGTAATATTATGTTTAAATGTGTAAAATATGTTGTTTTAAATTTAATTGTGTAAAATGGGAAACCTTATATTGGATTGTATAAAATATGTGTCTTTACGCATAATATTTTACACAAACATGTGTGTTTGCGTGAATTTCATTTTTCATAAATTTCAGTTAAATATTACAACTTTATTATAAAGAGTTACTTAATTTACAATGAGATATATGTGAAAGAAACTATTTTTACTTTCATCTTTCATAAGTCGATGACTATGAAAGAAACGTACAATATAGCAATGCAGGGGAAAAATTAGAACTATTACATCTTGTAAAGTAATATTTTGATAGTTAAGACTAAAGTTAAATGTTTCTCTTGAGAAATTTTAGTTTATTAAACTAAAAAAAAATATTTGCTGTTTGAAAATTCGGATATCGGCTGAGGGAATTCATGAAGCCAGTTGAGATCACACAATTGAAAAAGAAATTGTCTTTAATTAGTTTCATGGAATTTTTTTCTACTAAACTTTACACGACCTTTCAAGTCTGATGGCCCCACCTCGGAAAATTCCTTGTGATGGTTCTGATAGAAGAGACTAAAGCCTCAAGTGATTTTGTATTAAAATTGTTGAATTTATTTTTACATTGAGTGTAATTAACGGTTACAGTTTATTCTAGTATTTTTTGCTAGCATATGTAAGGCGGTGTCTGCATGAAATTCAGTCAGAAAGCATTTATTAAAACCATCCAAGCAATGAATAAAGAATAGCCCCGCAGGACGATTAAACGTTTCCAGCAGAGTTTCTGTGAAAGTATTTCTTCTGAATCAAAAGACTTCTAGGGTCCTCCAATTAGGTCAGGGTGTGGTCGAGCGACTCTTCTTCATTCGAAGGTTGCGGGGTGATTGTGTTGATGTTGACAATAATAACGGCGGAAATTCGAAGGTTATTTGGATTCGTTGCTTTCGAACTGGAGCCTTCGTTTCTCCATATTAATTAGATCTCGCGGAAACCACACCGAGCAAGTTCTTGTTCAGTTTCCGCCTAAAGTATAACAGTAGCAAAATTATTCTAAAAAGTTGCGAAAATATTGACAGATGTCAATGTTAATTGATAATCATGTGACATTAATTAATTATTAAGATTATTTCATCTCCCTATAACCGTCTGCAGATTACATAATGAAAGTAGAAATTTCATTCCATGTTGTTTTTCAGTTGAGAGGAAATGTGCAATAAAATGTTTTAATCTAATCTTAATCTGAATCTAAAGCTAGTATTTGTTACTTAAATTGCTTTTTATGGTATTTCAAATTTTTCGTGAATGCATGTTAATCATCGTTAATTCTTTTATCATTTTAATTTGATTACCTATTAATTTGGTTTTATGATGTCAAAATTTTTTGTTCTGATGTTTTCATAAAATGGTTTATTTAATAAAATAAAAGACAACCACCAAATTTTTTTATCATAACATATGTGACAGATGCATTTGAGATATTTTAAAAGGAACTGGACACTTTTTTAAGATGAGCAAATGTTTTTGAACAGTTGAAATGTTTTAAAGCGAAAATTTTGTTGAAGATGAATCTTATCATGGCTGACAATCAATGTATTATCAATTCAGAAATATATTTGATCTTAATAATCTTCTCTTAAAAATAAGAAAATTTCCTTAAAAATTTCTATTAATGTTCAGGTATTTTAAGAAATTATTCTTTTTGAAAACTCATTTGGCTGAATATCTTGTCACTTTGTTATTGAAAAAAAATAGTTAGAATAGTTTAAATTATTAGTTGATAATGAATCCTCTTAAAAATGTATTATTGTTTGTGATTAAACATTTATTTAATTCAAAGCAGCTTACGAATTAAATAAATGAGACTAGGAAGATAAGAGAAACGAAAAAAGAAAAATCCTAAATCTATAGGACTTTGGCTATTTGCCATTGTGGTTGGAATCATTTGTATCATTTATATTTCCAAAGTTTCAACCTTTAATACTTTATTAACGCCTACACAAACATTTCGTAGGAATGTTTTATGGTTAAGTATAACAAATTATGGGTTTTAGACGACGAATTCTCTATTTCGCACTGTTCGTCGATTTGTTTCTTATTTTTGATTTAAAACTACGTTATATGTATCAGATATAAATTTTTGAATATTATTATTTTTGAATTAATAATAATTTTTGAATAATTAATAATTTTTGAATTTGGGAAAAAGAAATCTCCAATTTGATTCATACAATATGTTACAATATAACGTTTTCGTATATCTACTGTTTAAATACCTTTTCATGGTCTCATTTTTAAATCTAGTGAATTCTATAAAAGAAATTTAGGATCAAACGGCTCCCTAGAAGCGATTTAAAATACATTTTGAAGACTAAAAAAATTTTTGCAGAAATGTGTATGTGTATTAAAGTTTGTTTTGAAAGTAATGTAAATGAACGTTGAAAAAAAAATTTATACATTCTATTACAAAAAATTAATTTCGATGATTATGGTTTTAAGATTTTTATCGTAGGAATATATTTTTATTAATATTAAGTAAATATTATTATTAAATTTTATTATATTTATTAACCCTTTAGCTGTGTATTTACCACTCTAACTTCAGTATATTGCCACCTTTTTCGAATTAGATATGGCTGCTACGGAACATTAAGAAATTGACATATATATTTTTGAAAGTAAATTTAGTTTTGATAATAATACAGCTTTTTCGGTGATAACACATTTTTTTCTCAATGCATTATTTGTCTGAAGTTTAACATATTTTATTTTTTTATATTATGTAATAAATAGAAACTAACGATATAGTTCAATAGAAGTTAATTAATAAAATGTTTTTGTGATAGCATCTGAAATTGGTTATCCGACATCTTAGTTTCTAGTGATAAAAAATAAATAAATTAGTAAATATAAAAAATCTCTTCTAGAAAGAAAACTGTCTATTTCAATTCTTCAATATTTGTAATTAAAATATACACTCTCTTGCCCACTTTTTGAAGCGATTTCGGCTAAAAAATTTACCAGTCAGAGGTTTAAAAAAATTATGGAAAACAATAATTAGTCACAAAGAATGTTATCTCAGAAAATGTAGATTTTTATTCAATATTTTGAACTTTTTCTCTAAAGTAAAAATGTGGCATATATTTTCATTAATTTCTTCTTATATTCATTTTGTACGGAATTTGCAATATTGATTAAAATCAAATTGCGATTAAATGTTGCAACATATTTTTTACACAGATTTGGTAAAGATCTGATTGTAATTTGTGTAAGCCCAGTGTGTATGAAAGATAGTAAAATATAGTATATTTATATTATTGATTTCTGAGAATAAAGCTCACATACAGAAACTTGATTCATACGAGAGAGAAGTTTTGTTTATATATATATTTGCATTATAGGTTGTAAGTGGACTATTTTAAGTGGAATCTTTGTAAGCTGACCTTTTAATTTAATAGAATTTTTTAAAATTCATTTACAGTGACCATAGGTAGATTTAGTCAGAGCAAAGCATTTTAAATACATGTTTCAAAATTTCTGCATTTCTTAAATAGCTAAATTAAGGCAGCTAAGATTCTCCTGCTGTACCATATTCAACAAGAGAAGGTACATACCTACTTCGGCTACTCTGTTTAACAGCTAAGGTTAGACACAAAAGCTCTTTAGTTTCACTTCTTAAAAGTCATGGTCTGATACATCTAGGTTAGAAAAAATTTTCTTTATTGCGTATATATTTTATTAGAAATTTAATCGTTTTCAAAAATCTTTTTTTACAATGGCCCACTAGATTCATTATAGAACCAGCCCTAGAAATTCAGTAGCTCCACACTGCTTCATCCCAGTAAGATCAGCAAAGTTAAGCATGCCTTGTCGTAGACAATGATTGGGACACATCCTCTTCAATGGGCTGCTTTAGCTCCATGGGTTGAGGTAAAGAACTTAATTACCTTTTTTTAGAAACCTTAGATTGGAAATGCATCCACGTTAATTTTTGACATACAAAGTCCTTCCGCTGAGTGGGTGGGAAGAGGAAGGTTAATATTACAAATTGATTGTTTTGTTAAATGCATTTAAAGTACAATAAATGCTTTACAATTCCTGGTTTGCTTAGTTCTTGTTGTTCAAAAACCACTCCAAACGTAAGCTCTCTGGTTTTAATATCATCAATATATTTATATTAAATCTTTCCAAAATGTCATTGGATACAAAAACTCTATGTAATACATTTTTACATCGCTTAGAAATAGTCCAATAATATATTTAATGTATTTCTTTATAAAAAATAGATTTTGCTTATAAAAATAATTTTTTGAAATGTCATATTTCAGTTGCTGCCGGCATATACAATCGAAAATATTTCCCTCCATTATATATAAATTATTACCAAAAATTGCTTTTATTATGTGAATCTATAAATGGTAGGTTGACAAGTGATTGACCGGTAGAAATTTTATTCGCATTTTGACTTTTTAATTTCCCTCCCAACTTCTCTGCTTATCAAATAAGATTCAATTTGGTTTCAGTGGGAGAATTTCTTTTGATCTCTCAGTTGGTTAAATACATATACTTAGGGGTTTTATTAACTTAAGATAATAATACTTGTATAATTAATAAAATTAGGCTTTTATTTGCTTGCTAAATATCTGATGATATTGAATTCAAACACCAGTGGTTTTTATATTGTTACTATGGTTATACATGTTTCTATATTTATTGGAAAATGGTAGTGTGTTAAAAAAATGGATGTTATGTTTTTTTATGATACAATTTTATTTTATTTTTAAGTTATAAATTAAGAATATCATTATATATAAGTTTTGTTTTATTAGTATCTATGTGTGAGGCCTAGTTTGATAGAATCAACAATTTTAAATGGTTTCCAAACCACTACATGCATTCACGCCAGAAATGAGTGTCAAATCATGAACTGCTAAACGAAATATTTCAACCTTTTAGAATCAAGCTTGGTTGTTATTAATAAGAAGAGATAATTCTGTGAACGTGATTTTTATTTGTGGGGAGGAAATGTAGATTGTGAGGCAAGAAAGGGGCTATCGTATAGGGCTTTATAATTATGCTTGCCAGACTTATTTTTTTTAGACAGAATCACGGTACTCGAGCCGGTTTATTTCAAGTCCCGCTAGAAATTCAATTTTATACATGACCTAAAAATAATTAAGTTTTTTTTTAAAAAAAAGGAAGGATTTTTAGGATAATTACTTTGCCATTTATTTTTGTGCTGTTATAGAAGACCAAAGAACATCTACTCAATTCTAAGGGCGTAACAGAAAAATTTGATGGCTTTTATGAAAGATTCATTTCATACTCGGACTTCTGGTAGAATAATTTTGGAAACGCCGAACTATTTCCATGGGTTATAGTTTTACAAAAGCAAATGTTGTTGATTTGAAAAACGCTGAAACTTCAGCTGAAATTATTAATAACAGTCTTCTTGATATAGCCAACATGAAAATAAACAATGATAAACTGTTTGAATAAGTTGTAATTGCTGAAGAATATTTGCAATCGAACTGAGTGTCCCGATTGAACATTCCTGGAATCTGGCAAGCCTGTTTATAAGGGAACCCGATTTAAGAATATATAAATTTCCTATAAAATAAATGAATAACCCTTTATCATTCATTGATATATTATTAATTTAACTAATTGCTCCAGGAAAAATTTCTTTATGCTGAATTTAATATTAGATATATGAATTCTTTAAACTTCAAGAATTATTTGTGACTCAAAAGCACTAAAGAAAAGAATTAGAAATCAAAAACACAACACATCATCTTTTATTCTACAGCAATAAATAGAACATAAATATACAACAGATTACACAAGTATTTTCATATTTACATATACATCCAGGTTTCCATAGATGAAAAACACCAACATAATAAAAAATAATATAAACTTCTTCGTGACGACTAAACAAAAATCAGCTGGTTTCTGCAAGCTTTGCAGATTATATATTTTGTAAAGATGAACAGATTGAACTATCTGTACAAATGGAAAAAAATATTCATAACTTATATTTTACTAAAATAATAACCCTGGTGAATAATCCAATGTGCCAATATTTTTTAAGTGATAGTATTAAAACAATCTAAAATATATTGAATTTATATATTTTAGATAAGTGCTTCCGTATTAAATGTGTGGACTAAGTCAGATAATATAGGTTACTGATAGTATGTATAATGGAATATTAATTTTAGAAACGTATAAAATATTCATGAATTTGTACATACATATTAAACATTTTACAAAAATGAATGAAATATTTCCATAATAATAGCTATCTATAGAGGCACACAAAATAACATGAGTATATAGCATCACATACAATAATTGTCAATTATAACAATAGCATTTTAAAATAATATAATCTTAAATGTGCAAACATTTATTTATTTGCCTTATACTTGAAATTGAAAAATTTTTTGTACGTATATAATACTTACCTAAAACAACATTACATCGAATCAAATTTATGAGAAAAAGGGTTCAGGAGTTAAAAATCTGCAAAATGCGTTGATGATGTTGAACGAATATTATAATGAATAAGATCTCAAACTGCTGTCTTTAAGAAAAATAGAAAATTATAAATTTTATTAATTATTGACTGGTAATAATTTTTTTCAGCTTTTGTTGAAATTTTATGTATCAATTTGAAAATCATGGCTGTCTTCATAAATTTAAGTTCAGTTTTTGTTTCTGAATTTAGAATTTTTTTACTCATATAATATTACTACTTTTGTTTTTGATTTCTTGTGGTAATATTTTGAACACGTTTTATTTAAAAAAATGTCTCGAAGAAAGTATTTGAGTTATCCTAAATTGATAATTTAAATTCCAATGTATTAAAGAAAATTAAATAACACCTTAAATTTCTGGCAATATTAAATCTCATTATGAATAAGATCAGAAATAATGCTTTTATCTCAATGATAACACGTTATAAGAATAAGTATACACATTAGTTTGATACATGCATGCAATAAAATATGTTTGAAAATTATGCCGAGAGATTATGTTTGTATAGAAAGGTGCTCATAGCTCATTTAAATGCGCAGCAATTTTAATTTCATCAAAGATGATACACAACACTTAGTGATTCTTTACAAAATATGTACAATTGCAACTCTATGTTTCTAAATATATATGTACGCAAACGTTGAGGAAGTCCATCCATATGGTATTAGAATATTTCAATGAAATCAAATAGAAACACCAGGAAAGTTATACTAAATCTTTACGACCATTGAAGCAATAATTTATTTGATCAGTCTTTTCTGCGTAGATATGCTTAGAAGTTTATCTGTGAAAAGCTAGTATTGTAGCAGTAATTTATTTCTTCACTCTTCAACTTAGACACTCAAGGAAATCTATTTATACAACAAATTTGGGTAAAGATTTGAAGCAGTGATTTATTTGGTCACTCTTCAGCTTAGACAAGTGTAGAAATCTAATTTGTGAAAATTGGTAAAAGAACATTTGAAGCAATAATTTATTCGATTACTTTTCTGCTTAGAAACGCCAAGAAACTTACATAGGGGAAATTGGAAAAAGCTTGCAATTAAAGAAATGGTTTTTTTTTTTTTTTATCATTATTCATAGACATAGCAAAAACTTGATAAAGTTTGAATTTGAAACATTAATTTATTTCATAATTTATTCTGTGAATAGATACTTCTACTTTAAAATTTCTACCATAAAAATTTTGAAAAATTTATTTATTATGTTATTAAAGATTATATATTAAATTACAATATTATGTATTTTCATATTGTAAATATATAAATTTTTTGTTGAAAACATCAATGTAGTTTTTAGTTGTTAGAGTTTTTAGAAGTATTTCTGTCAAGATATATACATATAATGGTATATTTTTGGTTAAATTTTAATAATATATAATTAGTAGTAAATTATCTTGAGATTATATATATTGTTTATTAAAATGTTTATCTAGAGACTGAGAGAATTATGACTGAAATTATTATAGCTGTATCGTTATTTAATATCAAGAGCATGTATGATTGATAATAGGCTTTTAGATTATATAATACTCAATTGAAATTTTCACTTTTAATTTCATTTTTGGATTTCTTATTTTGACGAATATTTAATATTGCATATTAAATTATATTGAATATATTTATCATTTTTTTCAATAAACAAATTATATTCATAAATTAATGTTGGCAGGAAGTCGATTAAAAAATACCTAATATCGAAATAGTTTATTAAGACTTAAAATAAGAATTGTATAAACATATGAAACTTGTGATTTTGTATATATATGTTATATCTTTACTTACGAAAATCTTATACTGGCATGAAGTATATTTTCCTAAATGAATAAGAAATTAATATTGGCGATTATAATCTTATATAAAAGTATAAGAAAATTATAATTGCTGCTTTAAAATATTTTCTTTAAACTGTAATTATATGTAATATTAGAAATTTGTCTAAGATATATAAAAAAAACAAGGAAATTAGTTATACACGTTGATCAGAAAAAAAGGAATTTTATAAAAACTGCAACGTGGATCATTCACAAGTGAATCTCTCCAAACAAATCGGTAAAAGTTTAGAACAAATAAGAAAAGTTTTACTCCTGCACGTTTTTTAATTAAATTAAGATTGATTGAAATTCTTTTTAGTAAGACGATTAATGAGTTAATTTTCCTTTTTTTGGGGGATCAATTAATCACATTTTTTACAAGCGAAGAAATTTTGTATTCTTATTTTTTTAATATGCTTGTAATTGAAAATATATATTACTGATTATTTGAATACATTTTACCATAATTTATTATCGCGTTGAATAATAAATTTTTTGTTGGAACAAATTGACGAAAATATGATGAAAGAATATTTTTAGCTATATCATGTAAAAATATAATAATGTAAGCATTTATTTTTGTAAATGAATAATTTTCCCACGATATTTTCGAAAGTTTTATTAGTGCAATAATTTTCCTAAGGCTCATGCAGGATTATTAACAGTTTGAAATGAAATAATTTATATTTGAATATTAAGAAATAAGAAGCTATTTTAGTTTTAAAATTCAATTTTAAATATTTGTAATTCAAATCAGCAAATATTTCATAATCGAATTTTTGACAAAAGCTGTACCATCTGAAAAAAGTGGATATTTTATTTCTTTATTTGAATAAGATTTTTTAATTTTATTTTTGATTGCATTAATTTATGAATAATTTTATGAATGCAATTAGTTTTATTTTAATTTTACGTTAAAAATAAACTTAATTTTTCATAAAATCAAGTGTAAAAGTAATGTGTATAAATGCAAAAAATATATCAACTAACTGCAAAATATATCATAAGAAATATAAATTTTTTAAAAAATCTCAGAAATACTGATGTTATAAATTATATCCACAATATATTTGTGACGTGAAATAGAGATGTATAAATGAAAACTTTTAAATATTAAACACTCTTATATCAATACATTTAAGAAAGGGACAAAATGCACAAAATTATGTAATGGGTTAATTTTTTGTTAGATATTAATAAGTGAAAGCGTTGTCAGGGTGTATTCTAATTTTTTGCACAATTGAGTTATCTTCTGACTTTGGAAGTTAACTTTGAGACAGCTAACACGCTCAAGCACTTAAAGTAATGTATAAAAAAAAAATCAATTTTGCAGAAATTTTTTAGATTATTGACTTGGATGTCTTTTTCTTCTAATTCACATATTTGAGTGTCTATAGGATTTGAAATATAAAACAGAAAACTTGGCACATTTAGCACATAGTCGTATCTTGATATGGATCCGGTGGGGAACCAGACTTAGTATTATAGTTAGTTGACCTGAATGCCCACGTAGATAAATCGTTATTTGAATTCAAGCTGACGTGTCTGGTGAAGTGGAACTTGCAGGTTAGCAGTTTCCAGAAAGCCCTTTTGAAAGTTTTGTTAAAAACTGTGTAGATGACTGGGTTGATAGTTGAGGACACATACCCCAACCATTGGAACAAAGTAGCAAGATAAGGATGGAAGTCATCTTGGTCCATGTAAACCAATAAAACGTTTAGAATGAAGAATGGCGTCCAGCACACCACGAAGCAGGAAAACACGATACCAAGAACTTTTGATGCTTTTTGCTCATTCATCACTTGATTCCTTACCATACCTGGAACAAGTTGCTGCTGGGTAGAATTTCGACTGTGTTGCCCGTGGCTGCTTTGACCGCCAATGCGAGCTCGCACGAAGCCCTGGGCTGAGGAAGGTCGGCTCATCTGGGGATTCAGAAGACCTCGGTTGTCACTGCAAACAGTATCCGAGGCTTGGCACCTTCCACAGTGCTGACAGGTACTTGGTGCGGAATGGTGTACATTGCCATTGCGAGTAGAGCTATCTGATGGTGAACTAGGAGACGATCTGCGACCTCTCCGAATGAATGGCACTCTTCTAGTTGGCTTATCGGCAAGAAACTTGGCCTTCCTTTGGAGAAGGCGAACTGTAAGTATATAAGTGACGACCATTATAACCATGGGCACGTAAAAAGCGAACATGGAACCGAAAAGGAAGAAGAACTTGTTATTAATAGCACAGCTGCCAGGAGTGGGTTGTATATTTCTAGGATCATACATGGCTAAAACAGTTATGGGACTGGTAATCGCCATTGATACTAGCCATACGAGTACAATCTTCACCATCACTATCTTTTTAGAACTCGAGCGTGTCTTCAAAGGATTTCGAATTCCAAGGTAACGCCCAAGTGATATGAAACACATGTGCATAATGGATGATGAGCAGCTTAGCACATCGCATGTTACCCATACACTGCAAATGGGCCAGTCAAAAGGCCAATACCCTGAAATATAAAACAATAATGAGTTTGAATATAGCTGCATGTATATTATATAATATTTTTCAAATTAAAATATTCTAAATATCCAACGTTTGAATTTCTCACAAATGTTTTTATAAAGTTTTATTTCTAAAATAATAGATTAATTTATATTAATTTCTTAAAGATATTTTAATAATAGTAACTCTACTCTCTCTTTTTGATATGCGTATTCTAATTTCATTCTTATAAATATTTAATTTTATTGTTAAATTGGTAAATTAACAGCATTTCTTAATTTATATAATAATTTCACTTTTAAATTGCGCATTTAAATATAGATCCTCTCGGGAAATCGATTGAAAATATTATGCTCTTTTTCAGCAATTACGCAAGTAAGTTGTTTGATTTATTCCAGTCTAAAAAAGAAGTGTTGTTTAATGTCTAAGTTCGTGAAAATTAAAGAAGATTTTGTGCTCATTTACTTTCTTTTTCACTTTTGTTCTCGAATCTATATAGCAGAACAAAATCAAGAACATTTTGTCTTATTATTATAATATTATTTGAAATTTATTTTTAATACATTCTAAAATTTTTCATAGTCTATACAGCATCACAAATTCTACAGAAGTTTGAAAAATAAAATAAAAATTATTTGATAAATTTCTTGTTTATTAATTTTTTCAAGAAATAATTCTGCTTATATTATTACAACAATAATTATATGATTAAAGTTATTTTTTGCTAATTGGATATTAATGGTTGGTTGAAGGATTCAAAAACTAACAGCTACATTTTATTACCCCATTGATGAGAAATAAGAAACTAAAAGTGTGTCTACATCAGAAAGGTAACACCTGTCATTTAAAATGTCAAGAAGGTGAACAAGAATTGAGACATAAATCCAATAACATTTCATATTAACTATTCAATAGGATTATATCGAATACATACTTGCAATGTTCATTTTCCTCCTTTAAAACAAATATGGCTACTGTAAATGAAATTCTAAATATATAACAGTAATCATCTGAAAAGGTGACATAGTATCTTTACTTTTTTCTAGGTTTGTCATTGATCACATTGTTGGAGATATAGCGGCAAGTGTATCCAAAGTGAATTCCTGTTCTGTCAGAACTTGCTGTTGCAAATGTAATCAGACATTTTAGGTTAACACTTGTTATCTAAAAAACGACCCTGTTTCTTGATTCCCTATTTATGACGTAGTTGTAAAACCCCTAAAGGCATGCAAATGACATCTATATTCTCAACTGTTAGTGATTGGCTATCATATTTGTAAAATCTGAATTGCTTGTACGGCATAATGTTGCTTTAAATGTTTGTCAACCATAATAATTGATGTTGTATATTCTCGATGGATTTTAGAATATAAGTTTGTAATAATTGTTGGCTTATCATTACAACGTTTAAATTTCAGTGAGTCTAGAAATGTATTGAATTGATTATATTTTTATAAAAAAAACATTTTTATTTATATATTAAATTTCGTACATAGAGGGTGTGCAATTTCGAAATGATTTCATTCTTATTAGTTATCTTTTGAAAATTATATAGATTAATAACAAATCTTAATTTTTGGCAATCGTTGTACAATTGAAATAAACATAAATCACAGTTTTGATGCAAAATCCATGTTATTGCTTACAGGTGTGTTTAAATAAAGATTATAGCTAAAAATAGTTAACTGAATGGTGTTATGCTATTATTAACTGAAAATTATCACAGTAAAAGTAACTAAATATATTGCTTGCAATATAAATGTTCATATATCTTCGATTTTTTAAAATTTTCTAACATCATATTTAAAAAATATATTAAACTTTATAAATCATTATATGTAATAACAGTTTGGAACAAATTATTCTATTTTTCTAAATAATAGAAATATAACTAATTTTCGATATACACGCACGCACGTACACGTTATATATTTTATTTAATAATTTTCAATTTGGAAAATCAATTAAATGTAATTTGATTACTAAACTAAACTTTATTAATTGAATATTTTTTTTTAAATTTTACACTAAACTTTTTAATAACAAACTCTGAT
>JAPDSC010045412.1:0-10555 GCA_026290005.1 Latrodectus geometricus
TCAATCTGTTATTATTTATTTAAGTGGATCATAAGCATTAACCTTTTTAGAGTCTTTACCACATGTGACGTTGACGTACTTTTCACTGGAGTCAGTTGGATAGATCGTGTGAAATTATTTATCACTGTCAAAAATTCCTGGTTACCTTTAAAATTCTTAACAAAAAATCCTAACTGATCCACATGTATTCTTGCAAAAGTCATTGACCTGTATTCATTTGACTTAATTAACCATGTTGTTTCCCAGCAGGCATTTTGTCCGTCAAACATTCAAAACATTTCGAAACATAAACTTCGTACATAGCACTTCATATAAGGAAACCAATATATAACTCTTTTATATGTATATATAGTTCTATCAACAGAAAAATATGTCCCATAAGATCATAGAACTTATAATTACTGTACTCTTCCTCATATTCTTTGGAATAACAGAGAAACTTTACTTTTCCGTTTTTGCTTATGCATCTAAATAATCTGTTTCTCTTAAAGATATAATTTCTTAAAAGCTGTTTTTCATCTTGTGTTCTATCTTGGCCTCTTTTCTTAAATATTTCTTTGAATTTTTCACATTTTTGATCATCAATACTTGATCATCTTTACTCAAAGTCATACAAACTTTTAAATTATCCTCGAGCAGGGCTGTCAATGTGTCCTCTGCTTTTCAAATGGAGCTCTGCTCATTGCATCTCCTTCGCATTGCATCTACATCATTTTCTTTCCAAGTCAATGTTCTACATCAAAATTAAATCCTTGAATTAATTCACCCAATCTTGTATTCTGAGGATATTTTGTATTCTTTGAATTCATTTACATCAATGCTTAATAATCAGGCAATATTTTGAATTTTACACCTAGTGAATATTATCTTAATCTTTTGAGAGCTGATTATTTAAATTTCTGTAATCTACAAGTCTATCCTCATTAGTTTTTGTAATGAACTAACAATATTGGACTGGCATAAGGTATCTTCTTTTGGAATTTTTTTTTTAATTCTTTAACGATTATTCTTAATAGAGTTCTTCTTAGCAATATTTGTTTTATAGGCAAGAACGCAAACTGGTTCACTTCCTGTAACTTCAATAATTTCAATCTGAGTCAATGTAGCACATCTTACATTCAATAAAAAACAATACCTATAATCATTAATTAATTTCACAATTTCGAACTATTTATCATACGAAATAGTTTAAACAAACTTAATGCCATCTATTTTAATAACGCATTATTCTTATTTATAATGTCTTTAGTTTTCTTGCAGAAATTATTAAAGGGAAAATATATAAATTGAGAATTTAAATCCCAGTCTTGCGATAAATTGGTTACCTTAATGAGACGCTGATTTACTTTTATCTTAATGTCACTAGAACCATTATTCATAAAAAGAATTATCGTTTTACCATTTTTAATTTCAAAAACAGAATCGAAATGTTTTTCTTCTCCCTCAAATAATATAAGAGCATTTTTCACATCCGCTGTTTTCGCCTGAATAAATTTACGCAGTTACTATTATAAATGATTCTTCAGTTTCATGCTTTCTTTGTTAATGTTCAGATTCGATTTCCCCAAGAATAAAAACGATATTTGAATACCAGATGAGCCATTTAGCGACAATTTGGGCGAACGCGAGTTCAGATTTTTCTAGAAAATATTTCCCAACAATTAGGTGAAACGCCAAATATCATAATTTACAAGGAATATCTCAAGTGTTGCGCTGACGTCATCGATTTTTAATCCCACTTGACTTTTCCCAAGAGAGAAAACAGACCCCATAGCAGAGTCAAATCCAAACTATTTTCTCCTTTGCGAAATTATATTCCGTTTTAATTTAATTGCAACAGATTTCCGATTTAAAAAGATGCTCGATCCCTAAATGCTATATTTATTGGATTATCAGAATTATTTATTTTTAATTTTTCATATAAGCTTTTAAAAGAAAAACGTTTCCACAACGCTTACAAACAGTTTATATCTTCATTAATTAAAAAGCATGTAAAGACACGTAAAAAAATGTGTTTTTCATATTGTGCATTCTTTCCAAAAAGATATGTTTTTCTTCTGGAGTACATCAATAAACAAATGTCATTTAAATAATTTATGGCGTTTAAATATTTCAGTTACAATAAAAAAAGAAATCTCTTTTCTTCTGCGTGAAAATTATTTTAATGTATTTATCTTTTTTGAGAGAATTAAAATAATATTTATTATTATTTCTCACGAAAACATTTTAAAACAAATTAGTTTTAAATTTTTTCATATTTATTAAGACCAGACATGTATTCTGAGGTCAATAAAAAAACATGAGAGTTTTCTGTTTCTCTAAAAATATTAATGAAATTCTTTTTATTATCCAACGCAGTTCATAAAAGATATTACTTAAATTTCTATGGTGCCCACTATCACAGTCACACCAAAATTACAGCCAAGTAAGAATTAGTCATCTATATATTGTAACTTCCGTATCTCCACGACTGTTTTCAATACAACATCCAAAGAATTCTTCCTCATAGGGCCTATAGAATGCCGCCAAAAATATCCCAGATGAGGACAAGACTTACCTTGCGAGCGCGAACTTTTTTTTTACCTACAGCTTTATACATCAATATATTTTCATTTAAATTCATAGTTTTTCGTGTCCATTTATTCATAAGCGATTGCAAAGCAATTACATATTTTTCCTGGAGAAAAAAAATTGACACTTATTAAAAATGGTCACCTTTACATTGTTTACATTAAAAATATTCCACGCGGTTTGTTAACTAGAAATCGAAAACTCTAATGGCAGCATTGTTTTTGCTACTTTTGGTTTCGGTTTTTTATTAATTATAATATGATTTGGTGATTAATTATGCAAGCCATGCCAAATTAAGGTCTAACGTATGTTGAATGCCGCCAAAAATTTAATTTAATTTAAGTTCTTATTGAATGCAAACTCAATAACAAATAAATGAAAATGAACCAATAAAAAATCAAATACTCTTTACTTAAATAAATTTATGCATTTTTATTTTCAAATATTTTATTGCTATTTAACTTTAATTTATGAATTATGCAGTTTTGTTTGATAAACAAGTGATTTGTATAAAATTTGTCAAATTCAAAATAAATCGCTTATGAAGAATGCTATAAATATGTAATGTTCTTAATTCAGAGAGACGGCTGTTAGTTTTTGTTCAGATGAATTATGTGGCAAGACCAAATTTTAATGCTTGAGATAATTCTGTGGAAAATTGAATCAGTATTGAAGATTATAGAAGTAATTGGATATTTTTTACAGATACGATGAAAAAAAAACGGCTTTTAAAAATATTATTTTTTAAAGAAGGCAACGCATGGAGTGAAAATCATTAGATTTAAAAGTATCCAACGAGCAAGGAACAGCTGAATTGACATTATTGTGTGCGCACCACATTATCATAGAGGCAGATGGAAAACGAGAATATTAAATTACTTTAAACTTTTTTGGTTGAAAGTGTTCTGGTGTTTTGAATTATTATAATTGGAGGTTCACACACATTGTTTTCCAAAGGAAAAATGGAAATCCTTGTTTTTCTTCACTTGCAACGTGTCAAAAGCTGTTTTATTTATTCATAAATAAATCTCATATTATTATGAAACTCAAAATATAGTGTTTAATTTCATAACACCGTATTTTTTGGGGGTGTCACATCAAATAATGTCAATAAAATACGAATAAAAAAACCGCACATAGTAGAATTTTCAAAATTTCTGCAATATAGTAAGTCCATTGTGCAGGAAAAATACATTGATTTATATATTTATATATGTTTATTTTCACTGATTTAAGTAATTAGAACAATGTTTAGTTCAGATTCTTTAATTTTTATATATTTCAGTCTTATTGCCAAAATTTTTATTTATTTTAAAAGATATACAGCATTTGAACAAAAATATGTTTTTATAAATATACTGCTTTTTATTGCTTTTCTAGAGTTACACAGTAATTGTTTGATAACAGTTTGCTTTTTATTGTTTCTGTTTATTGACAATTACTGGGCAAAGCCCACCAGTTTCTGTGGACAGTAGTATCCGTCGGAAAATAAAAGCAGCATTCAGTTTAAAACCTAATTTTCTTTTAGAAAATAACGTTTTTTCTGTTTTTCTTAACTTTGTTCAAAGAGCTGTTTTTCACCTCGAAAAATAAGTCGCGGGTATAAATAAATTTTTTAAAAAAGAAATTGATGTAAAATACTTGAAAATTCTCATTCATTACAAAGTTATTGAGTATTGAAAATAGGACTCTTTTTTAATCCTTATTTTGTAATCCATCTCTCACCAGTAATAGATCGGGAGAAGCACAAACATTTTATCCTGTCTGTTTATATACAAGCATTTGCAAATAAATAAAAATACTCTTTAAAAATTTGAATTGCTTAAAATAATATTACATCAAAATTTGAAAAATAATAGCAAATATTGCTATTTTTACAGTAATTATGCAGTAGACATGTAGAAAGAATGTCGAACCCGATACCTGAAATTGTTTTTACCTTCAGCAGTTTCACATAAAGTAAAATTTTAAAAGGAGAAAATGAATAGCAAACCTCTTTCTCGAAGTGATATTTTTGGAGTGGGATGTTACATCATTTAAATTAATTACATTGCATAATAAGCAACTTTAAGCTGAGTTCAAATTATGTTTAAATTAATTGCTGTTGTTTCTTATCTCCGAGACTCATAAATCGGTTGACGAAGAAAAATTTAGAAACGAGGGGGGTAGGGAGAAGAGTAAATTTCCTCCTTAGTTTTCAGCTAATCATATTTTAAGTTGAAGATAGCCCAAACAACTTAAAATATGATAAGTTGAAGCCTGATGTTGATAGCACTTTCGGCAAAGAGGATAGGATTTTACACTCTGGGAATTAGTAAGATATTTTAAGTGGCCACTGGCAAGTATTGGTCTTTCTGTCGCATGAAAGAACCAACGATTGATAGTCCCGGCTTACTAGCCCTATACCAATTGTGAGTGGAGGGCACCAGCCAATTCCTCCTATTTATGTATTTCGTCTAAGAAAAGAGTTCTAGGTAGGTAAGTTCATCAGATACAGAAGCTGGTAGTCTGCATCCTTCCTTAGTTAAGCAGTCTGCTTTCTCATTACCAAAGAGATTCACATGAGATGGGATCCACTGGAAAGAAATATCGCATTGAAATGAAATATCTTTAAATTAATTAGACTTAATTAAAATTTCAAAACATAAAACATATTTCTTAGAGTTTATTTGAAACCATCATCCTATGTTCCTCCATAATCTCTAATAGTCTTTCAATTGAATGTTGTTCATTTTGCTTGTGTTTTATCTCAATTGCATCTTCATGTTGTATATTTAAGATCTAACTCCAAAATATTCACTATCTTGCACCCACTTCTGAAGGAAATATTTCTCATGTCTCAGAATTTATGGTAAAATGCACTTAAAAACAAAGTAATTTAATTTTCAGTATTCTCTTGATCCTATTTTCAAAGCTATTTTTTTTTTACCACGGAACACTTCGTTTAAATTTTGATATCTTTTTTTTATTTCTTTTTTTATTTTTCATCTAAATTTTAAAATTTCAGTAGTATTTTAGGTATGCTTTATCATTTATTTAATTGACGCTCAAACGTTATTTTATCACTCGAAAACTGGTTGACCATGAAAAAAGCTTTACTTTAGAGTAAATATGGAATCACTATGAATATCCAACTCCGAATTAAGCATCTAAACAGTTAAAATAAAGGTCTCATCTCTGGACATTCAGCTGGAGGCTCGGTTTTATCAGCTAAGGAAAAACTTATTTTGTGCGGAAGCTTGAAGATGTAATTTTTGGAGCTCTGTGGCCATTCTCTGCATACATACTGTCTAAGGCAACTTAGACAATGTGATTTATGGTTCAAAATAAACCCCGAACCACTGCACATGTCGAAAGTGAGAATGTCAAAGTGTTGCGAATTCCATAGAGAGTATCGAGCCCACAAACTACTCAACTGAAAGCGAGAACGTAAGTATCCAAAAAGAATCCTAATACAGACAGTGAAAAATTAATTTTGCAAAATATTAAAACAAAAATAAATACATATTAATTCACACCAATGGAATTTATAACAGTACTTATACCAGTTATATTTTCATACTACATATTATTAGAGATACTGTAAGATTTAAAAAATTTATTTTTATCACCTTTAATTTCATGTTATCCATTGTGTAATGTGTATTCATTTATTTCTCAATTATTTTATTAGTTATGTTTTCGAAGAGATACGACCAATTGTAACTTCTTGTTGCCGAGCGCAATGTGTATTTTCACACGTTCAAAGCATAAAAAATATTTAAATAAAATTTTATTTGTGTGCCAATGAAATATGCTTATCGTCTTTGCAATTCTATTATGTTTAACTATTTAGAAAAGAAATCTCATTGTTGTAAATTAATTTAATAACATAATTATACTAAAAATATTCTTAAAAAATAAGTTTTTTCATATTTCTCAAAATTTTCAGAAAATATGTTTTATAATCACATTCAGTAACTGCTGTTATTTCATTCTTTGTATTCTTCCTTACGGTACATAATAAGGGCTCGCTGATTACCTACAAAAAGCTTTTATTAAAAATTATGTAGTTGGTAAAGTCAAAAAGCTTTGGGAACGAGAACGATTAAAAAAAATGACTGAATAGAGAATGATTTTCACAAATTGTAGTAAAATAAACCAGAAAAGTCAGATATTTGAACAATAGCATGTATTTAAAATTGTAATAATTTAAATCGAAACAATAAAAATTGTTTTCGATATCTAAAATAGCCTACGTCAAAGATATGTTAACCATTTTATTAATTAAAAGATATGTTAATCACTATACATTTTGTCAACCAATTTTCAACTAAAAAATTAAGAATTTGATTTTTTTACCCACGAAAGGTAATTCGAAATTAAACCAGAATTTTCGATCCAAACTATGGTAGGAATATATGATTTAAATGTGATTTTAGCATGCACTCTATTAAGATTAATGGTTAAAGTAAGTAAGGTTAAACATTATTCTGCTACTATTTATATAGCTTAATGAAACGAAGACTAAAAAAAATTAAAAAATCAAATATCACTCATAGTCAATTAGAGAGTTTTGTAACAGTAAAAGTTATTTTATTTTTAATGAAAATTAAACGAGTAAAAAATATCCTTTTTTAGTAAGCCATCTATCGGTAAGCCATAATACTTTAACAAAATGAAAACATCGAGCTTTTGAGTAAGGGTTTATAGAAAACATCTGCCATAGTTGGACCTTCTGCAATAGCTGGATTTAAATACAATACATTCAAGATAATTTAAATTCTATTTTATTGAAAGGAAGCCGCGTCTGAACTTTGATTCTGCAAAATGATTGGTGGAAGAATACCAAGTCCCATGAAACATCAGCGACACGAATCATTCTCATACAGAACTTAGCTTCACTTACTTGTTTGATTATATTGCGAGCCGTGCTTATTGCAATTATTTCAACTCTTTTTTGTTTCATTCTCTTCAATATATTTCATATCATTTTCATTTTAAACTGTTCTGTATATACTTTGTAATTTGTAACTTATAATTGTTTTTTAATATACATGCTTAATCATATTTTGTAATACAAGTATAAACTGTTTTTTCCTGCTCCTGGTAAGTCTTATTTTTATTATTATTCAAATAACTATTAATTTTTTACCAACTAAATAGATTATTTTACTTTTAAATTAAATAAACATTTATAATTAAATCTTATGATGTTCACTTTATGATTATCAAAAAAATTTAAAACTCATAATATTTCATTCAATCATGTAGATTTTAAAGTTGGTTGATGATAAAAAGATTTATTTCGTATTTTTTGAGGCTCTTTAAGCTTATTGAATTAAAATAAATAGAAAATTATTTGTTTGAATTTTGATTCATTAATCATGTTTCAAATTCCAGTTAAATTTATTGTTTCTACGTATTGAAAACCAAAAATGTTTTAAACTTTATATTCTCAAACAGACAAAACTATGTTTTATATTTTTATGTATATCAATTATTTAATTTATCATTTAGCATATTTTATTTGCTTGTCAGTTTGGTTTATTGTCAGCCCTTTCGAAAATCAGCAAAAATTTTATTATTTTTTTTTAGCCTTAATATATAAGGGTCAAAATTTCTGTATTTACATTCAATTTTTCCTGAAAATAAAGAACTAATTTAATTATCCAATTAAATTTAAATTAAGGTTTCAGAGATTGATTGTTTATAAAATTATTTTTTCTTAAAATAGAAAGTTAGTTTATTAACTACAATTTAATTATTTTTTGAAAGTTGTGGAATTGAGTTGAAATTTTTCTTCGAAATGTTAGGGTTCCATTTATTTCTTTATCAATTTAATTCCAGACATTTTATAAAACAAAAACTCAATTGTAAGTGACATAGCGAAAATATTCCTTTTTGAACAGCTTTTGGTTCAATATCAGCCCCATTGAGGAATATCAGAAGAAAGTAAAATCGAAATTACTGAAGTATTAGCATTATAATAAAGCCCTACAGTTTGTTTTAAAGTTAACTCATTTCGAAATAGCTGGAAATTTTTTTCCGTGGTATACACACATTTAATTTACTGAATAATGAAAATTTTATACATAATATTTACTTAGAAGTTACAAAATATATAAAAAAATGTATTCAATTAGTTAATGATTCCTAACTAGTTGAATACATTTTTCATCAATAAACTTATGAAGTTTTCGCTGAAAATATTAAACTTCTTCCAACTTCTATATAAATTTTAAATTGACATAATTATTTTATATAATAAAATAATCTTTATTAATATATTCTAAAAATGTCGAATGAAAGTAAAATCTAACAGAGCGAATTTCTTTTCGTTTACTACTAAATGTAAAATTAAAATTAATTCTTAAAAATTTAATGATTAATCTAACGTAATCGAAATGAAATTTTTTTTCACCCAATTAAATATCTGAAATGATTTATTTAAGATTGCAATGAGATAAATCTGAAACTCATTGATTATTGGGAATCATTCTAATTTTAAGACCATAGTATTCATATTTTTCTGGATGAAAACAATTTTGGTTTAATACAAGCTGTTATTTGAACCCAGAGATAATGATATCGCATTTCTCTTTAACATAATCAAATTTGTCAGCGTCAGTCCTCTGAAAGTTGTTACTTGGTTATATATTCAAGGTGAATTAAATGAAATAAATAGATCAAAATAAAAATATCCGTTTTTTTTTTAAGTTCACATAAGGATTTATTTCCAGAACCTCCACATATTTTTAGTAACAATATAAAATTTTTTATTATTAATTTTTTAATCTTTCACTTACATTAAAGCTTGTTAACCTAAAAAAATCTGTTGAATTCTCATTTTTCGCTGTAAAGAAACCCAACTTTCGATTTGAGAAAATCTCAAAAGGGGGGAGAGGAAAATCAGGAACAGAGATAATTTGTGAATTTCGAAAAAGATTGGCGACTGGCTGTCTCGGTGTTTAGACAGCAAGAATTTTAATTTTCTTCTTGGTGATTATTTGTAATTAGGAGTGTAAATTCTATGTCTTTGTATGGGGTATGTATCTTAAATCTCATAAAAAGTTAGCTTTAAAAAGTTTTATTTCAGTACGCCATACCTCTTTGTTGTTCACAATGGAATTTAAGTAATTTATTATTTCGAATAAAACATTTTAATGTATTCAAATCCGTTTAATTTATATTTTAAATGTTTTAAATGAAGATAATATTTCAAAGTACAAGTAGTTAAAATTGTTAAATATTAAAAAAATTAATTTTCTTAAATCCTAATTGATAAACATTATTTTAGTTGATCATTAAAAATTAACTTAAATTTTCTTTTATTTGTAAAACTTTTAAATCAGTTTTGATTAAATATATAATATACCTTTGAAAATGTGAATTAATATAGAACGACACTTTTAATTAGTTTCGAAATCATTAAATTTCGTTTTGAAACTACTATTCAAAACTTGCTTATTTATGATTATAATTACTAATTTACTTTTACAGTATAATTTAATTTTGATGAACAGAAATTTCTCACATAATTATTCATTATTAAAATATTTATATTCATATCAGAACTTACTCGCTACTATCTTTTCCCAAATATTTATGAAATTCAAAAATAATATCGTTCACTGTAGCATCATTAATAATATATTTAATATATAGATATCACATTATTTATGATAAGTATAGTTATATTTATAAAGTTTAGTTTTTTATTTATTGAAATATTAAAAATAAAAAATTAATTTGTTATTTTTGATGATAAAGGTATTTGCACGAAAAACAACGAACATAGAAATGCATCCTTTTTTTAAATTTCTAAATTAAAATTACAAAACCTCTAATCTAGAATATCATAATTTTTTTAGTTGAAATAAGGAAAAAAAATAAAGTTTTTTGGAACTTCACAATTAAAAAATGAAAGCAAGTGTATTCTGTAAGTTTTCATTTTCAAAAAAGTATGAATGTTTATTATACTTTTGGTTGTTTTATTTATTAT
>JAPDSC010045426.1:1394-37722 GCA_026290005.1 Latrodectus geometricus
TATATATATATATATATATATATATATATATATATATATATATATATTTCTTTCGAAATGATTAAAAGACGATATTTTTAATGGGAACACATTTACAAATATAAGATGCGTAGGTATTTAAGGAAAGTTTTACTGATACCAAAATCACTTATAATTCGGAGATAATAAAATTATCCGAAAAATATATTAATTAAGATATTCGCTTCGTATTTAACTAACCATTTTGTTAGAAATAAATCTTCGTTTTAGAACTATAAATTATGTTAAAAGGATGATTGAATTCACAGATTTAGCTTTCAGTATATTCGAATACTTTTTATCTCGATTATTTTTTTTTCTTAATTAGATAATTGCTTTTAATGAGACAATTACGGTGGAAGTCTTATTAAAAATATTTCTTAAAATAAATTTTTTGAATTTAAAATCATAAATTATTAAAAAAGAAATATTCTGGTTTCATATATACCGACTTCAAAAATACACAGCTAAAATTAAAACCTGTTAACGGAAGACTAAGTTATTCAAGTTTTTTATGATTTTAACTGCTTAATAATATGTTAACTATACATGGAAACGTAATTTAAAAAAAAGCAACTTTGTTTTAGAATTTAAAATATATTATTTTTCTTTTTTTTTTAATGAATAGTATCATGAATAATATTTCATTAAAAATAACATCAATGTTATACATGAAATACTATGAAAACGTATTTTTGCTCATAACTTCGTTTAAAAAATAGCTTCGATGATTTTGGCATAAATCTATAATAAATAGAAGCAGGAAATGCCTAATTAGGTATTTGGCACGCTTCCTAACCAAAATGTTTTTTGGGTACTTACCGAGCAGACTTCGAAGGTAAGCGTGGAATTCGGATTTGGACATGACATTCCAAAATTTAAGCGTTTAGCGTTTGTCACAACGGTGCTATACGAACTAATAAAAAAACGTTTATAAAAAGCAGGTGTTTTGGGGGAAACACGCGACGTCTTCAAAAATTTCTGCAATTGTCAGTGAGCAGTGCCATCTAGGAGAAAGTAATACAAGGCTAATACTGTTTGACTATTTTATTACCCATCGCTTGTTGTTTTCCCGAGCTATAAATCGGCGATTTCGATGTAAATACGGCTCGAATAGCTTCTGCGTTCGAATAGCTTCTTCGTGATAATTAATATGGCATTATCAAGTATGTTGTAGCCCTTTCATGAAAAAATCTATTAATTTTTGTAATTAATAATTAATTCTATTAAAAAAATACTTCCTTTCTAATAGTTTTATTATTTATACCTAATTTTTGGAATATGAAAAGCTATAAACACAAGTGTCACAAATTATTCTTGGAAGTTATAGTCAATTCAAATGATTTCTTTCATATAAAAAAATTGAAAAAAAATTTAAAGAAATGAATAAAAATATCAAAAAGTAGCTATAAGTTAAATGAAATAAAAATGAATTACAACATTTTCTGTCTTCTCAAAATTTTTGTAACTGAGATTGTAACTGCAAAGTTTATCAGAACATGAAAAGTTATTCAACATTAATAAAACAATAATAAAATAAGAAGAAATTATATTTACTGTTCAAAAAGAATCTTTTTTTTTATAATCTTTCATATATAATAGTAACACACTCTAGTTATATTGGTTTCAAAATATATAAAAAAATTAAAAAATGTTTTCCTTTTGGAAAATTCTCTGGAAATATAAGATATATATTTAAATTTGAGAATTATTAATTCTGGGGTTAAACGTTTTTAAATGACGCTTTAAAATTGATTTAGAATATTTTATTGTTTTTTTTTTAAATAGTTCATGTAACCATATTTGGAAAATAAATATATTTTTATTACATTTTATATTCTAATAGGTTTCCTATTATAATGGATACTTATATTTTTGGCAATAAGCGATGAAATATTTACGCTAATTTTTGAGGAAGACAAGTAATTTTTTTTACCTCATCATTTTCCCTAAAAAAAATATGTAAATCCCTTTTCTCACACCTGTAGAATAAAATTATAGCTAAGTACAAATGTGGTTTAGCGCTAAACACTTTTAGCAATAGTTTGAGGAAAGCAAACAAATGCACACAACTTGCACAGGGAAGACGCCATGTTAGGCTTAGCTTGAAATGCCGTAAAAGCTCCACTGATATCTGATTAAATTAAAAAAATATATTTATACATAACGAAAAATCAATAAATAATATAATCTCAGTCTTCATAACTGTACGCTTAAATTATTTTAAGGTGGGAATAATAATAAAACCACTAAAATTTAAATTAAACCATTTTTTGTTTCCATATATTCTTCTCCAAGATTTTTAGTTCTCTGTTAAATACTAATGAGAATTTGTAAATTTTTTCCCTATCTCACATTAGATTTTTTCATACTTAAATTATAATTTTTTTTTTGTCTCATAAAAATGTATTAATAATATTTGCGAATTCATTTTATGTAGATATTTATCAGTATCATTTAAAAGAGAATAATTTTTTAAAAAATTATATAGATATTATTTTTATCACAAATTTGTCCAAATATAATTATATATTTTTGATAGAATTTAATTAGTAATTTACCACATGAAAGTTTGCGGTATAAATCACGACGCACCAGTTAAAAAAAAAAAATTTCCAAATTTTTTTTCTATCCAATTTCACGAATGAGAAGTGCTACTTAATTTTATGGAGAGCATATCTCTCTATAAAATCAAATCTGTCTAATATTTTTTTTAAATATATGATATATAACATGAATCAACGAAATTTAATATTAAATATTTCCCCCAGTAATAAAATTAAAAAAACTTGAAATGGGATTATTCAAAAAATGTAAGCGGTTTTCCGAGCAGCTGATTGGTTGGCCTGATATTACTTTGAAGGAAACGAAGTGAAATAAATCTTTCAAAACTCACGACGGATAGCACCTACTGAAAGGAAGCCCTTACAGTGAAAGTCCTGTAATGAAGTTTGATGATACGCAGTTAGATTTCACATGGGTGGAGGGGTGGGGGAGCGCGATAAGATGGCAGACTACTTGATGAATCAAAAAAGGAAATAAGGTAAAGCTTCCATGGAATAAATGAGAGAACCAGAATCTCATATCGCGTACGTAGAAGTGTCAGAGCTGCACATCATAACTCATCGAAAGCTATATCCTTCAATCAGATATGCCCATTGGGTAATCTATTTTGAATGCCAGCCGTCCCCCTCAGGCATGCGCAGAAGGGTCACAGGACGGGCATCCGTTCACGAGACGAGCTAGTGAAGATGCCACCGCGACAAAAGAAAAGTTTTCGAAATTTATCGTTTGGGATACTGTCACAGAGAACAAAATGAGGATGGTGTACAGATACACATATAAATAACAACGAGTCGGGTGGAGAAAAAAAAAATCTCCAGCTATAAAACACTGTAGAGCCATTTGTTCGAATGATCTCAACTTGAGGGATGTTGCTTTTCATTTTTTATTTATTTCGTTGCATCTGTTTTCTGGTAGTTCTCTTTTTCCCTCGTCCTTTTTACCATCTAAACCGGTCCTTGATTCCTGACACAAGAATGCCGGGGTGGTGGTGGTGCACAAAGGGTTGATTATAGACCCAACTGACAGATGAGACAGAGATTCAGTTTAAGGAGATTCGAGTTTTATAACCATGAAGGCATGCATTCATAAATCAAGCTGGGATCGAGATTAGATCTCTGAAGTAACGTATTTGGAGGATTTTTGTCCGACTGCTTTTTTTTTTCTTCCTCTCTTTCTGGTCATCCTGACAGGCGTTAAAAAACAATGAAGATCGGTGAATCCTTTTACGACTGTCATTTATGGCTTGACTAACCAAATGACCCCCCATCCCATGAATATAGCCCATTGTCGCAGATTGAGCAATATATAAAATTCCATGGCTTTTATTGTTTCCTCTATTATTCTTGTTGGCAATGAAATTTATTAGAAGGCATTTAAAACAAGACTGAGATTTTCGCCCTCTTGGTACCACCCAAGACGAGCAAAAATCATCTTTTTCCACCCCATCCTTTATTTAAAGAAACCCCTCCTCTTTTTACCATTCTATTCAAATCTCATGTGAGATATATAATGGATACCCATTGTTGCATCTCGCAAGAAAGTAGTCAGCTGATTTGATCCAATGCGAAATCATCAAAAATACAATTCCTCTTCAAAATTATAGAATTTTATAGAAACACAGGGAACACACATTTCGTGTTTTTAAATTCCACCTGAATCATTAGGGAGTTGTCAATTGGGTAGTTAAAGAGCTGGCTTACAGTCTAACAGTCTGTGGCTTCGATTCCCTCCTAAAAAGTAACTATTTTTAATAGTTTAATATTCCGTTATATTGTAGAACCAAGCTGAATTAACTCCATTGTAGGAAAGATGACTATAAGGAGATTAATAAACCCAAACTAACTAATTACAAAACGGAATAGTCGCTTGAAGACATGCAGAATTACCTTTAAATCTGAAAATCGGTAAGATTAATCCTCGTGCTTTCAAATTAATCATAGAATGAGAAATTTAATCAATTCAATAAAAATTAATAACTTTATTTATGTATACTTTTTCTTAAAAAAATCGGTCCAAAACTTTTTTAATATGCAAAAGAATAAATATTTTTATCTAAAATAAATGGTACAAATTGGCTAATGGCGAATTATTATTATTTTTTTTTCTTAATTCATTTTTCGAATTTAAAATATTTTTTCCTCTAATTAGAAGTAAAACTCTCTGAATTGCAAAAATTTTATATTTTCATTTCATAGTTAATATCTTATAGTTAGTGTAAGAATTTTTGGTTTGTCGCTTTGTGATTACTTTTTGCACGAGTGTTGATTTTAACAAAACATAATTAAGAGAGTTCTAACAAACATCAATATTCGAAGTGGAAACCAAACCCACGAACTACTAAGTTGAATACAGAAATCCTGACCAATTCAGCTAGAGTAAAAGAGAAGTTTTCCAGTGAACGCTATGTTCTCTTATTTTCCATAATATAAGAAAAATCATGATTAAAATAATTTTATCTGCTTAATAATTGAATTAAATGATTCGCCTACAACTATTATGGAAGAATTATTTGTTATATAGATACATATATTATTCGTAAATATAATAATACACTACTTTTAAACACGATAGGTTACTTTCCAAAATATTCTTTCTTACATTTTAATACAATTTATCAAACAACTGGTTTATTTTTTTTTATCTCCTGAGTAATATTAATGAATTGTTAATAATATTTATGAAAAATGAGAACAAATTTAAATAATGATTAATTTTGTCATGTACTAATATATTTATTTTTTACTTTTTAATTTAGAAAAACCATCAAATTTCTTGCTGGAATTGAAATTTGAATACGATATTTTGAAGTCAGAATAAATTAATCATGCTTTTTAATTATTATTTTTATGATTTAATTATAATCGGAATCAATAGATATTTTTAATAACTTGCTAACTCAGATATTTTTAAGACTTTTGTAGAGTTAAGGTATTTTATTTATTAAAATAAATCCCAAATATACTAATTTTATTTTTTCATTAAATTTTAAGAATTAAAATGTAATTTAAAAAAAAGGATTTTATTCGTTTTTGGCAAGATTTAAATAATATTCATTATATTCTACATACTTTTGCTTACAGTTGTAAAATAATATATAAAAAAATTGTCTTTGCAGATTTTTTTTGTAAACACAGAAATTTAGAAAAGTAATATATTCTCCAAGTTTTAAATCATATAATTTTTTTGTAGTAAAAGTATTTCATTTTAATGGTAAATTAATAAAAAATATGTTGCTCTATTTAAATAAACTCATAAATATATCAAATGCATTTAAAAATAATTTTAAAATATCACCAAATTTTTCTATGCATAGTATTCGCCATCTTGAATCAACACCATAAAAAGAGCAAATATGGGGAACTTACCTAAAAAATAAAAATAATAAATTTGATTAAAATTTTAACTTTAGAATACTTAATGAAACAATTCATGATATAAACCTATCATACAATATGTTTTTTATTATTACTTATAACTTAATGAAATCTACATTTTAAAAAAGTAGAGTTTAATTTTTCCATAACAAATATTATTTAAATTAATCCGAAGAAGTTTTTTTATTTTTATTTTACTATTTTTTTTTTTTTTTTTTTTTTTGCTAATTGTCATCCTTACTTCTTTGGTAGAGTAATACAATTAATTCTACAGGTAGACGTTTTAAACAATAGTGTAATATTAATTAAAAATATATTAGACTTGTACTATATTTTTTCATTTATAACAACAAAATAATACAGAAAATATGTTGCTTACAGATTTCTGGTGTAGGCACATGAAAAAATGTTAAAAAAATTCAAGTAGAAAATACTTTCCATTCAAACTCATTGAAAATACTTTCCAATTTTTTTTTTATTTTAAAAGAAAATAATTCAAATTAAAAACATCATTTTAGTAAATCTTGTTGACAAAATTAATTAATATATTTGGAAAATGAATGTAGCTAATTTTAAATATCACTTTAAATTATGCTTTAATTTATATCAATTTGAATGCGTGTATAAAATTCTACAATATTCAATTTGGAGAAAAATAAGCTTGAAATCAGTTATTCAGTAAATTATGTCAGTTTGAATTTATTAGTTAAAAAAATCGTCTTGAGAAAAGTGATTTTATAATCACTTATTTATAGAATTACATCGATACGAATTTAGAAATCAAACTCAAAGTCTATCATATACCAAGTTACAGCAATCTACATTAAGTAAAATTGAAAAAAAAAACTTTCGGTATACAACGATTTTAATGTTCAGTGCATAACAAGTTACATCCACTGACTTTTTAAGAATAGTTAAAAGAATTCATAATGAAGAAAAAACAAATTAAAAATCTATATATTAAGTCATGGACATTTCAATTTAATGAAGTTTAAAAAAATGAGTTTAAAGTCAATTATATATACCGAGTTACATAAATTTAAATTTAGGAAATTAAAAAGGAAAATCGTGTTATGGCAAAATTCAATTTAAAATAGGCTGTAAAAGTGCTTAAACCAGTATTGAATTCAATTTGAAGCAAGAAAAGTTAAAAATTTCATTATCACAAGAAACAAGTTCAAAGGAGGTGCAGCAAGAATACTTGTGCAACGATCAAATCTCTTAGAGTAAAACAACCCCAATTATACTTTTCATAAAAGAATGATTTTTACATTACTCGTTTCAGAATAATTAATTTGTTACTTTAAAGCAACACAAAAGTAAGAAAGAAGAAAACCAGTCCCGGCCACCCTTAAAATAAATTAAAAAGGACCTTTCCGAGAGCATAAAAGTTTTCCTGATAAGTTTTATGATTGCGCAGAAAACAAATGGCGGAATTTAATCTATTTGCTTTCTATTTATCTCCAGTTCCACGGGAGGACATATTTCTTGATTGCGAAAAACACAATCGGACGGCTTTTTCCACCCTAATAAATCGAAAACTTAAGAAGTCGATAAAAATTTTAAAAATCTGGGCGTTCCTTGAGTGAGTCCGTTGCAACAGTGAGAAAAGGGCGCGGAATGACCTGTCAGGGGGGTGGGAGGGGTGAGGGGGGAAGAAGATCTACTTGATCCCTCGGAACCTGTATCCCGGGTGATGATGCCAAAGGGCAGGCGAGAATTGCTCTTCCGCTTCTTTTCTTCCTGGTGATGAGGGGCATTGATCTTCAGAAGAGGCTCATTTGCATGGGGGATGCCCGACAGCCAGCCACTGCCCAGGGACACTCGAACGCGTGACATCTACCCTCTTCACTCGGAGGACATGTCTACCCCGAAAACGCTCCTTCGCCGAGAAAGTCCTCCCAGACGAGGTGAATAGGGTGGTAGACTGTTGCCACCGCCAACAACAAAATTCTAACAAATTCAATTATATTTGCCGAACTTGAAAGCCAAAACCTTTACTCATTGAAAAAATAAACGATCTATTTAAAACGAAACAAGTTTTCCTATATATTTCAAATTTTTATATTAGTTAAGATTAATAGACAATATAATTATCTAATATTTTCAATTTAATTAATCATGCTGTTATCAATTTACAATTTAATTAAATAATTAATAATAATGTTAACCTTAGCAATTTGTATAAAACTTCGAGCAATACAGAATAAAGCAATATTACATCGTCATTGAATAGTTAATCTTTAATAACAAATGAAACAAATTTCATAATTTATTTTAAACTTTCCTCTACACGTTAATTTATATTAAATTAATTATTATACAATTTAATATATATTAATATGATTGCAAATGAAAATTTATTAATTAATATATTTAATTAATCTTGCTGTTAATTAATATAATAATCATGTTTAAAATATTTATCTTTAACCATTTGAGTGTTGAAGAGTTTTCTTATATATAAAAACATAGCATAACAAGCGAAGCACGATAGCGCTTCGTCACACTCAAACGGTTAATAACAAATGAGACGTAATATATATTTTTTAAGCTTTCATCCACATATTAATTTATATTAAGTTAATTTATATTATTTAATATGTCTGCTAATGAGAATTTATTAATTAATATATTTAATTAATCTTTCTGTGTTAAATAGTATAATAAACACGTTTAATTAATCATCACAATTTAGATGACCTTTACAATTTATTCTTTGAGGTCATCTACATCCTAAACTCTAGATAACCTCTATAAATAATATAATACGAATGTAAATTAAGAATTTGAACCTTTAAAGATAAGAATATATAAATATTTTATACTTAAAAACAAACTTCATAAAAGAAGCTTGTTTTAACCATAAAATATTTATATACATAAACGAGGCATTCATTTATATGTTTTAATAAATATTTATTATTAATGAATTTTTAGTTGTTATTGAATTTATTATTAGAATAATGTAATTATTATAATTTATTATTAATAAATATTTATTAAAATTAAATCTATTATGATTTGAAGCAAATTTAACTTACATAAAAATCAAAATATTTATAATGCATAGCTTATAAAAGAATCTTTGTAGAAGAAATTTTATAAAACTTTGATTGGCAACAAGAGTTTAGTTGTCTTCGAATGGCAATAAGAACGGAAAAACAGGGAGTTAATCTCCAGTTGACATGAAGTAAATTACAGAAATACAGTGCCAAAGTGTAATGCTAATTATTATGTATAATGTCTTTGTGTATAAATTTGTAACTCTCTTTATGTTGTGTTTTGCTATTGTAAATTTTTAAGTAAATATTTTTCAGAGCTATCTAGAGTTGTTTTATCCAAATAACAGTTAGTTTTCAGAAAAATTTCAGAAATGCAAGATAAATATTAGTTTAAGTTTCATGATAAAGAAAATTTTTTCTATTTATATAATAGTTATGTATTTTAATTAATTATAAATATTTATTAAAAAACATCATCAAGTGTAAAATTTCTTAAAAATAAATTAATTTTATGTATTTATTTAATCTTTATTCTAATAAAAACCTACCAATGTGTTCAATAATTAATACTAAACTCTAACATAATTTAGTTTCAAATTAAGTTTTCTTAATTTTTATAAACAATTCTGTATTTTCATTCAGTTAATAAAACTGAGATAAAACATTTATATAATTCAGCTGTAATCTTGTATTAGCAAAAATATATGTGATGCATGGATTTTTTTCTTTTTTTAATGCTTAATAGTATACCGTGAGAGTGTTACGTTATTTATTGTGGTAATTTTATAGAAGGCATTTACCAATTCAGAGAGAAAAAAAAATCACAGTATTAGAAAACAAATTTTTATTTTAGTTGCTATTTATGAGTGTCAGCTAAAGCAAGTACGTAATACTTTGTATTGAATGAATTTAGTAATTAAAATTTTGCTCTATTTCAAAGTAGTTACTAGTTTTATTGGTTTTTAAAGATAATTTTGTGCATTATAAAAAGAAAAAAATTTCTTATTGGAGGTAAGATAATAAGATTCACAGACAACTAAAGAAAATGTTCCACAGTCACGCATTTTGAAACAACCTTCCTGATTTTCGAAGCAACCTACAAATCCATCCATGTATTTTACACGGTTTTATTTCCGATACAAAGTCAAGAATTATTTCATTTCGACGCCAAAGAAAAATAAGGCTGCATGCACGGTCTGACCGCCAATTTCTCGCACGATTTCCCACTCGGTGGTGGAAAACGCAGGCCAAAAATCAATCAGAAGATTTAAAAAAATCAGATCACTCATCAATCAGACATTTCGATCATGCCAACCATGGGTCTTGGTGGACCTATAAATAGAATTGAACTTCATCTATTAGAAGAGAAGTGTCGAAGTGCTAAAATTTCTCGCCATTTACAGGTCACCAGTAACTAGGAATGCAGACGAGAATATCTGTTATCACGTGAAACTAACAAGCCAGAAGGTTGACGGATATTCAGAAATGCATATCAAATGTAGTTGACTTTCGGATTCACAAGTATCTGTGATTCCAGGAGAACAAGTTATTTATTTTTAACAATATCAGGATTATTGGAATATGTTCTTTTTAATTTTTACATCTTCTCATTATTTGGAATATATCATGAATTTGACAACTGTACTTCTACTACTAAGCTCAGTAGAAATACAGCCCTGTAGCGTTTTGGGCTATAGGGCCCATATCTGTTTTCTTGACCAAGGGCCCTGCTGTGCTTAAGCATATGTCTTGGTTAGGTGGTCAGCCTAACGTGAAACCCATAGGTTTCTAAGTATACTTGATACTCAGTTTTATCGACCCACTGAAGGGATGTAAGGCTTAGTCGGCCGTGCCCATCCGAAGGACAGAGACTAATCCATCAGGCTTCAAATTTGAAAACTATACTTGACACATATGGTTTAAATTTAATTGTTACATCAAAATATTGTTAAATTAAGATAGTATGAGAAGGTATCCAAGAACAGAAATAAAATAAAGTATAAAAGTTAAAAATCGCAGAAATGACAATATGGATTTGCCTATATATTAGGTTGGGGAAAAAGAAATCCATTATTTTTACGTGAACTTTATGTAACTTCTTTTAGATTCACTTTGTAAAACAGCTTTCATGTAGATTTTTAGGTCTTGCGCGTTACGACTGCTGACATGCGGTCAACTTTGACCATTTTTGATATTTTATAGACATTTTCGACAATACTGTATCCACATGCGAGGTGCATCTCTAACATCAAAAATACCCGAATAGAATCGACGAAACAAAAATTGTACGTAACTGGTTGTTGCAGTCTTATATAGGACGATAAACACCTTTCACGATTTTAGCCACCCGGCTATCTTTTTCGCCGTTACAAGAGAAAAACGAAAATGTATCGAATTTTCTGTTTGTTGTCTTCCATTTTTAAAACCTTGTACTCGTAACTGAATGAATCAATCAAAAAACCGCAAGAGGATATTTTAGTGTCAAATGTCACCTTTCCAACGAGCATAAATCTGAAATTGTTTGATAGATACCTCACGAGATATCGATCACTACAGACGTCTACCGAAAAAATAATGGATTACTTTTTCCCCAAACTAATATTTTCCCCCTTTCCCTCCTGAAAGTAACAAGTATAAATCACCGTTACTTAAGCAACTGCCTTACATAGCAAGATAAATTGAAACTAATTAACCAGAATTCCATAGATATATTATCTCTTTATAGCTATATCTCAGTATAGTTACAGTTAATTTAGCATCTGTGTAAATATTCGAAATTGCGTCAGTAGATGACATAAAGCCAAACATAAGTCTAGCCTTTATGTAATGTTCTGTATGTTATCAATTATGCAAGAATCCGAAGTTACATAACTAGATAAAATGTAGCTGTACTGCTTCAATTAATCTAGCATTTATGCAATGTTGTATGTGTCAATAGTTTTGAAAAAATTTGGGATTTATATGTCAAGATGAATTGAAGTTACTTTTATGTAAGAATCCAAACTTGTATAGCTAGATGAACTGATACAGTACTATGTTTGCATTCTGAATCAAACAGACATGTATAATATCTTCAGCTGGTGTTAGATAGTGCCCTCTATCATCAAAATTTTGAACTAATTTTTCCTATACTAAAAATAATTTTCTTATTGATAAATAACGAATTGTATTCTGATATCTTGATTCTCTCTAACAATTCTGTGAGTACTAAAATTATTTAATTATTTTATAAGGTACCCTAAATCTTTATAATTTATTTTAATGGTATGTAAAAAGAAAGTTTTTTCTCTTAAAAGAAAAACAGAAAAAATGTGTTGGAAAATAACCCTACAATACTACTAACCACTGTCATGCTTTTAAAGAGATAGCGGATAAAAAATATACAATTAAAATCTATTTTTCAGCCATATTTTCAACTACTAGGTAGTATCATTTTAATCTGAAGTTAATGATTATTCTTTTAAAAAACATCATTGCTAGTTTCTAAGGAAAAATTTTAATTTAAGTTTATTCTTTATTGATTAAACGAACATTAAAGAAGAGTGGGCATTTTAAAATTCTGTTTATATTTACTAAATGAACACAAATTAACGAAAAATGCTCAAATTGGTTTTTCGTTAATTTTGTGTTCAATGACTGTATACATATATTTTGCCTGTTATTAAAATCAAATTGGCCATAGAAATCAATAGACTTCACGCGTTCCGGATGTTTTGAAAAGAATATAAGTGTTCATTAAATTCAATAGACACGTCTCAGACTTTCGAATTGCATCAACAAAGTACTTAAAACTATAGAGAGTGAACAATCTTAGAAAGCTGGGTGACAGTTGTAGTTCTTCGTTTGATCGAAGATGGGCGCTCTAATCCCATCTGGTGTTATGCGCACAGGGCACCTTCTGTCAAAGAAATGCGACAACCATTTTGACTGCAGTAAACTTTCCAAGACAGTTCCAAGTGCTTTCAATTAATCCCTGTCTAAATTCCGGATCTCCTTGAACCAAATCACGCGGCTGTCATTTTTGCTGTAACTGTAACTTAAAATGCTTATCCTCCCTTTTTCCACATATTCTCACAAGAACAGCACTTTGCTCTTTATTTTTTTCACTTTTTGTGGAATTTTTCAAACGACCTATTTAGTTTGAAATGCTAGAACAACTTATTTACGGGAATTTCCAGTTATAATTTCATTTTTCAAACGTTTGTTTTATTGTGCAACTTGTCGCCAGTTTTCTTTCTACCGGCTTTTTCAATAAAAGATAGCATTGTTGATGGATTAAGGTGTTTTCCTAAGAATTTCGAAACAAAATAATTCTTTAATGTGTATTTTCTAACATGTCTTTGTGCATTTACTTACACAATATCTGTATTACATAGTATATTATATGAGTAATAAAATTATTAATTTATAATGTTTATCATGTATACGTATTTTATTATATTATGTTGGGGAAAAAGTAATCCATTATTTTTTCGGTAGACGTCTGTAGTGATCGATATCTCGTGAGGTATCTATCAAACAATTTCAGATTTATGCTCGTTGGAAAGGTGACATTTGACACTAAAATATCCTCTTGCGGTTTTTTGTTTGATTCATTCAGTTACGAGTACAAGGTTTTAAAAATGGAAGACAACAAACAGAAAATTCGATACATTTTCGTTTTTCTCTTGTAACGGCGAAGAAGATATTCGGGTGGCTAAAATTGTGAAAGGTGTTTATCGTCCTATATAAGACTGTAACAACCAGTTACGTACAATTTTTGTTTCGGCGATTCCGTTCGGGTATTTTTGATGTTAGAGATGCACCTCGCATGTAGATACAGCATCGTCGAAAATGTCTATAAAATATCAAAAATGATCGAAGTTAACCGCATGTCAGCAGTCGTAACGCGCAAGACCTAAAAATCCACATGAAAGCTGATTTAAACCTTTTTACAAAGCGAATCCAAAAGAAGTTACATAAAGTTCACGTGAAAATAATGGATTTCTTTTTCCCCAAACTAATATGTTTAAAATATGCAGCTATAAATGAAATTAAGAGCTTTACATATATTCTTTAGCTGTTCAAATTCATGGAAATAACGCTATAAAATTTGAAAAGATTGAATATAAATTATAGATTTCACTATATTAATTTTTTTTTCTCCTCATAACTTTTGAAATGTTTGACTGGGAATATACAATTTCTACACTTCTAATTAGAGCCTAACCAAAGAAAAATGCTCTATAATTTACCATCAGGCAACGTTCAACGTTCATCCTGTCTAGTGGTCAGCATGTCTGACTGCGTATAGGGAGATCCTGAGTTCGAATCCTGGTTCGGGCATGGATGTACTTTCTCTCTCTTTCCTGTCTTTGTTCTTTCTTTGTATGAATGGTTGCCTACCCTATAATAGGGTACCTATGGCATGTTTTACTGAGGAAGTCGGACTCCACACCAAATTACGGTTCAGTTGGAAAAGTGGAGCAGCGCACCCCATATTGCCAGTCTAACTGGCTCTCGACGAAAAAAAAAAAATGTTTTGTTTTAAATTTTATACATGTTTTAATGTTTCATAAAAAATATTCTTGCTAATTACAGGTTGTAAGAACGATCTGATTCCTTAGGCACTTTTACAAGTGAAAGGTCACAGGTTCGAATCCAGTTACTCTAGAACAATGCAAAATGGATGTTGCACGTTAGTTTACCTATTTGTGTATCTGCTAGAGTGGGTGCTTGGAGTTTTCTATAATTCCTCCTTTGCGATCTATGAATATGGCTGTTTATAAATGCAGTACAGAAAGGAATATTATACGAAAAAAATACTATTCAAATTTCTTAAAGCAACTTTAATCTACTTAACCGTCCGCTACGTCGTGTCATTAACAATATATTTCCAATAATTGACTTATACAAATTATACTGTACCATAATATCTATATATAGAGAGAAAAAGGAGAAAATGCTATTTTTATTTCTCCAGATTAAATGTGGCTTTATGTTTACATTTTATTTACAATATCTTACATGTTTGTGAATTTATTTACATAAATGTCTGTAATTTGGTTTTATGTGGGATACGGGCCATTCAAATATCTATCAATTGCAAAAAAATAGATAATTTTTCTTTCTTATGATAAAATTAGGAAATTACGCATTTTACGATCAATATTACAAAATTTTATATTTAGAAATTTCTTTATAATGAAAATGTCGTAAAATGCATATTGAGGTAAAAATGACGATATAAAGCTTATTTTAATATCTTTTTATTTGATATCAAGAATGTATAGCAGATATAAATTAATATATTATTTTAAATATTAATACAAGAATGACGCATATTATTTAAACCTGTCAGCTTTTATATGTAATGCCCATCGTAAATATCTTAGCAAGTGAAATTACTGCTGCTTGATTAAGCATCCACAACACATTTGGAAAAATCTTTCCTTGTTTGTGAGTTGTGTGTGTGTGTATTTATGTACAGCAAAAAGAGAAAACATGGAATATCCTCAAGCAATCACACCAACAAACAGGGAGACAGAAAACAAAACAGCAAACATTCCTCTCTCGCTGTTTGTTTCAGCAGTGTCTGAGATTGTGTACATGAATTCGATACTTGATACTAGTCCACAGTTTGCCTTGGGTAGGTATTTGGGAGTTTTTATGTTCTATCCTTTACAATATGTGAGTGTTTTTCATTATCTATAAGGAAATTAAACACCAATAGACACTTATAAAGAATATAAATATCCGCACTTAGCTTTTCTGGAGAACTATTTATAGAAAACAGGTCACATTCATGAGTCGAAAAGGAGGAAACTTGGAAAACTTTCATCCCGATGACCATTCCGACATCCACTTCGAGAAATATGAAAAAAGAACAATATATATCTCCAATGTTCAACAAAATATGTGGTCGAGCCCAGAACCTTCCATTCCAAAAAGCATGTTTTCAGCGAGGGCATTACATGTGATTCGCATTTCTTTGTAATAAAGCAAGAACTTGTCCAACTCTAATAGAATAATTTCTGGAATAGCAACACAGAGTTTGTATTTTTAAACGTTTAGCAATTTTACTACTCTGGCTTTTCTATAGAGACTTGAATTCCCACGGTATTTGGCAAATATGAGATTTGTGTGCAATTTTAAAATTATTCAAAGCCACTTTTCTCAAGAGCGTCCCTTACGCAAATACGGCTTTTCGTTCAGAAATATTACAGAATTCATTATGTAAATAATTAATTCGTTATTGAAATTAAAGCTTTTATATATTTTATGTAAAATAAAAGATTAATATAAAAGTGTAATTTTTTTGTCCTTCAAATTTTTTAGTAAGATTAATTTTTTCAGTGGTTACTCGCAGTTAATGGTAAGCATTTGAAAATCTATTGATGTTAAAAAGAATATCAATGAAAAAATTTCGCTTATTATAAAACAAAACCATTGCTCATTTACACGGTTAATATTGACTTCAAATAAATTAATCATGCATAAATTAAGAATTAATTATATTTTTCGAAGTCCTTATTTGTAATTTCGAAGTTCCTATTATTATTTTAAATAAGAAAAAAAAATAAATCAGTATTCAACGAGGTTTTAAACAAATGAATTTTCTTGACAGAAATAAAAAATATTTCGTTTGCAAATATTTCTAAATGCATCAACAAGTAACTGATCAATGAAGTATGATAAGCAAATAACCATGCAACGCACGAAAACAAGTTTAGAACAACAATCGAACAATCTTCCGAATTAAATTACTTATCTTGAAATAAAACATACTGAATAACTCCCAAAAGAATTCAATCAAAAGTCCATTCAAAAGAAATCCATAACAATATCGAAAAAGATACATTCATTATTCAAGTGCAACTCCACCCCGAAATTCATTCACTGTAACTGTCACCATCTCAAGATTTCCCACGATTCGGGAAACGGATTGAAAATGCTCCACACCCTATCTAATATTATTCTTTTGAATAAGTTGCACGCTGGTGCATTGCGTCTCTGCATTTAACTGTTAAAATGGACAACCCTTTCTCTTTATTATTTTTTTCCACCATGGACACGTATCCTAAGTCAGAGACCACCAAGACCGATAGTTGTGGGGTCGAACTGGACGACGCATTCCCCTTTTGGGGATGTCGGGCGTTTCCACTTGGGAATGGGAGTAGCATCCTCAAGGTGATCATAAAATATGAGGTGTAGGCCTCCTGTCCTGAAGCACTATTCGCCTTCTTTCTTGTTTACCTCATAACGGGTGAACACGCTTTCGAACACCCCATCAGTGATTGAAATTTTTTTTTCATTTTTGCTCTTTTTCTATGGACACACACGTTGGGAAATATTTCAATTTCTTTTTTGCTGTATCGATTTTGATAAACTTGGCTCATCGATTATTCTATGAAGATACGGGGGCATCTAAAGCTCGTTCATCGTCACAGCTGTTCGAGAATGAATTGTCATTAAAATACGGGGTCTTGTTGCTTGTGAGAAGTTCTGAGAAAATAAATTCAACTTGTTCTAAAATTCGCGTAGACCACATTGTTTGATATCATTTTGTCTCGAATTCTGGAATAACTGATAGAATAAATTCAAATAATTTTTTTTAACCAAACTTGCAGAAAGGGAAAACATTTTGCTCAAGACTGAATATTTTAATAAAGACATCTACGACAAATATTCTCATATATTTCAGTGATCTGTAAATGAGGAATTGTCTTATTTCTTAATCATTCTGAAAAATAGATTTAATTTTAAATAATAAAAAAAATTATAGATTTAATTCTTCCTTGTAATCTAATCTGTGTTTTACAAATGCTCCCGTATTTATCGGCAGCGTTCGTAAATACATTTGTTTTCAAACGTAAATAACTCGTTTTCTACTCCCGCGATTCCAAAATCGTTTGCGTTCTAACTCGAATAAATTGTTTCAGAATTTGTATTGTCAAGGCTCAGAATAGAACAACACAAAAAAACTGAACTGAGTTGAGTTGGGTAACGAATAACCATTTTCGAATGAAATCGTTCGTTAAAATAAAGCGTTCCAAAACTAATTTAAACTCGCGAAATTGGTATCAAATGATCTGTATGAAATTGAATCGCAAGAAAATATTTTACGAACATGTTTGTTTGTATGCCTTCTATTTTCTTTCGAATATTATTATACTGCTGTGAAGTTATAGAAAATGTATTTCAATTATTTAAAATTCTAATTACTAAAAATAATTAGTCCAATTTTATCAATCTTAAATAAAATAATGTGATTAATTTAATTTAATCAATCTGAATCTGCCTAGGGTAGGGTGTAGTAAATTTCTCTGCCTGTTTTCTTCAAGGAATGCTTTTTACTATTATTCAATGATATTAATAATATACTCAATTTTCAATTTGTATTGATGCATTTTCTTAATCACAAAAATCTAATATTCAATTAGAATATTTACATTTTTAATATTCTAATGATCTGGTTTCGTTAACCAAAAGTGGTTGTTTCTTTCATTACAGTTGAGATCATGTGTACGTCACTTTATTTTACTTATAATGGGTCTGTGAGTGAAACAAATAATCGTTTTCACCAATAATGTTGAATATACAATTTTGTCCACCCGTCAAAAACAAAACAATGTGTAGTGGGATGAGCTCTTCAGTGAGCAGTTGGAAAGAAAATGTTGGCCAATATCTTAGTGGGATCGGTTATTTTATATATTATTGGAGATATGTCTCTCTCGATACCGCTATTAAAAATAAATACTTATGAATCATTCAGTAAAAATAAATTTATTTCATGTTGCATGTAAAGCACATTCAATATTAATATTGGATTGTTAATGCAAGCAATCAATAAATGTATCATAGCATCCACTTTAGGGTTAGTGTGAATTGGCAATGACGATTTAAATATTTTTTTCGTTATTTTGATTGAAAATGCCGAGCAGGCTGCCGAATGGTTAATGTTCCTGATTTCAGTTCGTAGGTTCGATTCTCATTTTTGGCGTGGATGTTTGTAGTGGTTCGGAATCCATTTTAAACAGAAGGTCCCGATCTAATTGTTCTTCATGTGCAAAAACGACCGTTGAGCTACGAACAAACCAAATCATCGTGAAATACACATTAAAATAATTCACATGCAACTAAAATTAGAGTCAGTACGAGAACTTTTAACTTGCACAGTCGCACTTAGAATGATGAACATCAGCTGGAGGAGGTATTGAACCCACTGCCTCATGGTCCCATACCATACTTTTTCAAATATTTTTAAGTTCCAGCTCTTAATCAAACTAATCAGCTGAGTATCCATATTATAACTATTTTTTAAATATTTTTTATAGAATAAACATTTAATAGCATTTAGTTTCATCAAAATGCTTTCAAATGATAATTTTGTTCATTTTTATTTATCAGTATATTAAATAGGCGTTCTAGCCAAAAGGCGATTAATAGATAACTAAAATCTTTGCTACCATTTAAAGAAATTTCTAAAAAAACAAAGAATGTAAATGGATGATATAATCAAAAAAAATTTTCTGAAGGGGGAAAAATGATGAAAAAACATTCTCTGCCATTGTTATACTCAGAAATTTTAATTTATCGATAACTGATTCGATTCTCATTTACTTTTTAAATTAGATTCCGAATTATAAACTTTCAAAGCTGAAAGGAGAGAAAAGAATCGAACTTACAAACTATAAAACCGAAGACAAAATCACTTCCCATACATCTGCCATCTTCGTTCCAAACAAAAGAAATATAAAAAGATTAAAGAATAAAGTTACAAGGAAAATCTAAATAAAAATTCAATATTACAAGTATTACTTCTAAGACAATTTATAATTGTTCCAATACTTTTTTATTAACATAAAAAAATTATTTATTGAAAAATTAGAAATTTTATTATTTATCTTTGTTGTTTCATCTTATTTGTTCGTTATATCGAAAACAAGATGAAATGGCTTCTGAATTGATTACATCTAGTTTTTAGCTTAACAGTTTATGGGTTCAATTCCGACTTAGGACGTCCTATGCAATTCCGGCATTGTACGAACGACATAAGACATAGGATGTTTGTAGTGATTCGTAATCCACTACTAGCCTTTGGTTCTTATTGAAGAAACTTCACGTGAAAAAATTTGGTTGGTTTATTTGTTATAAGCAATCATTCTTTTTTACACGCGAAAGCTAATTAGACCGAAACCTTAAATTTAAAATAGACTCCTAACCACTACAAACATCCAAGCCTTAGATGGGATTCGAACTCACGAACTGTTAAACGAAAGGTCAGTGTGCTAACCATTCCTTCCTGAGCAAAAGATAGCTATAAAATGACAAATTAATCTCTAAACAAAAAGATATGTTTATAAATATAAAATTAACATATTGAAAGAGAATAAAAATGAATTTTTTTTTTTTCAAATCTACAAAATTTATTTGAGACAACAGAAATAAAATAAAATAATCCATGATATATGCAAACACATCAGAGAGTTTGCCTACATATTTTTCCCATTAATTTTCTTTCTCATTCGAAGCCGTTTTACAGGTTCAGACACCCATTCACGAGTTTTCAAAATGTCTGCGGAGTGCGAAGAAAGCTAATATATGTCCGGGGGGGGGGGGGGGGAAGAAAACGGCAGACGATCACACACTTCACCCATCCACGGTGCGGATGTCACTTGGTCGGGTCGAACAGACTTTTCAAAAGCCAACCACCCCGCGGCCTATCCCTGAGACAGGACAATAATGAATATTTAAAGCGTTTTTACTATTTCGAGCACGTTCCACTCCTCGACGAGGAATTTCAGACGATTTCCCGTGCTGCAGACGATATCTTAAGCAGGTCCGAGCAGACGATTGCGGGAATAGGAGTGGTTTTTGAAAGGATGAAATTCCAGTAGCTTTCTGGCCACTCAACTCGTGTGTATAAAAGACGATCAACGTTCCCTTTCTGTTGATTTGATATATTCGAAGACGCTCCATCCTGGCAGAATGGAAACAGGCACGGCTTGCTCCTCGAGTTCTATGACTGGAAAATCACCTGTTTTAGAAAGAGAGAGCGAGGATTTATAGCCCGATCCCCCGAAGTCTGTAATGGATGTAGATACTCCAGACTTATCCAACAGGGTGCTAATGACAGTCATTTACAGTATTTGTGTATCGAGTGGCCTTCGGAGTTGAAAAAGTTGCCATCCCTTTTGTCCTGTGACCTTCAGAATTGAAAGAATGATTTCGTCTTGGAGGGTGTTTCAAAATATGCTTTACTGTAACTGAGGTTACCAAATTGTAATGCATGGTTTTAGCGTCATTAAAAGAAAGAAAAACAAGTTAAAATGATCTAAGAAAGAGTTAGGTTAGTTTGTACCAAAAAGAATTTTTTTTTTTTTTGGTTTATACATTTTGTCGTCTGCCAGCTGTTACAATTCCTTTAATCGTCTGCCAGTCAGTGGTAGTAGAGCGTTTTTCACGCCTTTATTATTAGGAAATCGCTTTTCTTCATATAAAGAAGAACATTTATCAGAATATATAGAACTTAAAGAAAAAAATATGGTAACTTAACTAAAACAATTAAAAATAAATTTCGTCAATTGCGAATTTTTATTTTCATAATTTATATACCTTATAAAAGTTATTTTAACTATTTAATATAAATATAATACTCTGCAAAATGACTTATTTAATTTTATGAAGCATTCTATACAGTGAAAGATATGATATTTATAAAACAGATCTTATATTTTAAGTCCTGAGATAACGTGCAACGCCTACAATGTCAGAATTACGAACAGCCAGATAATGTTTAAACTATTATATATATATTTTTGTTTCTAATGGCGGACACCCTTGAGCAAGTATAGTACATTAGCCCATTAGCCACAACAAGGCCGGAAACTGCTATTCATTTTATCGTTTAGGATTTATCGTTACCCGGTGGGCACCTGTGAACCAAGTCACGGAGGTACGAGTAGCATCACCCACGCCACAAACCCGTTTATAGGGCGGGCCACATTCATTCATCATCTGAGGAAAGGACAAGAAACACAGAGAGAGAAAGAGAAAGTACATCCATGCCCGAGCCGGGATTCGAACCCAGGTCCTCCCCATCCGTAATCAGTTACGCTAACCATTAGACAGGTTGGGCGGCAAACTATTATATATTAGTTTGGAGGAAAAAAAATCCATTACTTTTTCGATTGTTGATTGTAGGTGTTCGATATCTCCTTACGTTTCGATCACATAATTTTAAATTTATGTTCGTTGGATTTTTATTGCTCGTCGGCCCTTTTCACACTAAAAATTATTTTTCTGTTTTTTTATTTGGTTCACTCAGTTTTAAGAAACAGGGTGATCAAAATGGAAGTCAATATAGAGAAAATACAATATATTCGCATTTTTTTTTTTCTGTTTTGTGATGAAGGCGAAAGTACAAGTCAGGCAGTTGAAAATCGGGAATGGTGTTTATGGTTCTGATACTGTAACAGCCAATTACGTGTAATTTTGGTTTCATCGATTCCATCCAGGTATATTTCATACTAAAGATGCACTTCACACGATAGGATTTAACAGTATGACAACAGACTCAAAGAAAGATGAACATCTAGGCCTGAAGATGAACAAGCTTTTAACGAAGAGGCATGTATCGAACTAGCTACTTTCCAATCGAAGAAGGGATAATTTTCTACACCAGGCTATCTTTGCGTTAAGTAACTATGATTATCAGACATAAGCAGTTTTGTTTGTAAAGTTTAGCAATAATTTAACCTTCAGTTTCAGCTACGCAAAGAGGCATCATTAATTATATCAAAAGGCATCATTATGTTTCCTATAAACATATATATATTAGGTTGGGGAAAAAGAAATCCATTATTTTTACGTGAACTTTATGTAACTTCTTTTGGATTCACTTTGTAAAAAGGTTTAAAACAGCTTTCATGTAGATTTCAGGTCTTGCGCGTTACGACTGCTGACATGCGGTTAACTTCGATCATTTTTGATATTTTGTAGACATTTTCGACGATGCTGTATCCACATGCGAGGTGCATCTCCAACATCAAAAATACTCCAACGGAATCGACGAAACAAAAATTGTACGTAACTGGTTGTTACAGTCTCATATAGGACGATAAACCCCTTTCACAATTTTAGCCACCCGGCTATCTTTTTCGCCGTTACAAGAGAAAAACGAAAATGTATCGAATTTTCTGTTTGTTGTCTTCCATATTTAAAACCTTGTACTCGTAACTGAATAAATCAAACAAAAAACCGCAAGCGGATATTTTAGTGTCAAATGTCACCTTTCCAACGAGCATAAATCTGAAATTGTTTGATAGATACTTCACGAGATATCGATCACTACAGATGTCTACCGAAAAAATGATGGATTACTTTTTCCCCAAACTAATATATAACATGCAAGATCAGAGTCGAACCCACGATTTTTTGAATTAGAGACCAGAGCGTTGACCAATCTGCAAACTCATCGAGGCCTGAAAAGTTTAAATAAATCTTTTAATTATGCGTATCTACTGTTAAAAAAATATTTTTTTGCCATATAAGAGAATTAGCTTTAAGAAAATAAGATCATTCAAGCTTATCTTTTCACGCCGGCATCTGCCAAACACATATCCTAATTTCGAGTTAAATTCTGGAACCAAAAAGAAAGAATAAAAATAAATTTTTTTAAAAACAAAGTTTCGAAAAAGAAGGAAGAAGAGTAGAGAAGGGGAAAAAAATGAAAATTTACTGAGTGCGACGAAAGTGCGGCATCAGGGCACATTCTGTCTCGAATGGTCGAGTTCAGAGTGTAAATATCGTGCTCCACGGACCACGCTTCCTGGGGCAAACTCTTGAGCCAAGGAGGTGACTGCTGGACTCTAAAGTCCACTGAACTCTGAACTCCATGGAAAAATTTCTTGACAAATCTTATTGCTACGTGTCTTAAAACGTAATATTAAAAACCTGTTATAAATATCTGTTATTAATAACGTGTTATAAATAATTGTTATTTAATAGCGTGTTAAAAATAATTGTTATTAATAACGTGTTATAAATAGTTGTTATTAATAATACGTTATAAATAACTGTTATTAATACCTTGTTACAACAATTTGTTAAATATTTGTTAAGGATTTCTTAAAACGTAATTCTTAAGTATTAACGTAGAATCTGTTATTATTTAAAGGATTTTTTTTTAAAGTAGTAATTTATTTTACACCATCAGAATGCTGCGCATACTGAATGAACATAATGATGGAATCCAGAAATTTTAAGTTTATAACTTCACGGGTATATTAAGATTTAGATAACTTATCTAAGTCTGGACAAGGAAATAACTGATTGTTACTTTCAGCGAAAGTTAAGCGATTCGTTGATTCACATTCTTTTTGGTTAATTTAAAATGCTATTTTTTTTTCTATTTCATTTTAAATCATTTAGAGTCGATTATTTGTTAAAATTAATTAACATAATTTATATTATTAAGTATCTAAATTTTTGGATCAAATTAATCGGATAAAAAATTAAATAAAAATTTTCCAACAACCCTGAAATTATACATATATGTTTATGATTTCGGATTTACAACCAAAACGTATATATAATATAGATCATTTTTAAAGAATTATAGAAATCGAGAGATTTTCTCTTCGTTTAAAACATATATGTAAATGCTATGGAATATTTTCACGGTCAGTAATTATTTGTCATTTATATAATAGCAGAAAACTTCAGTTGTCCCATTTGCTCCTTTACATATTTAGAACTAGAAAAATCGTCTAGTATGTCGAGATAAAAAAAAATATTCCTCAAAAGACAACTTAGATAAATATATAAGTAAATGTAAAACTATTCATATATAAAATTAAGTATACGTAAAATTATGTATGTATGCTGAAGTAAAATTATCTAAGAATGTTTCTATATTTATTTAAGTACAAGAGTTATATAACTGCGACTTAGTGAGCATAGCTTTCAATTGCCCTAAAAGGTTAAAAAATTGACCTTTTTAACCGTCTTAGGAATTTAAAAATGTCATCGTTTCTCATGGGTTGGACAAATAAGCTGTGGGAGATGATGATAGACCATAAATAACCCTGTCACAAAGAGCTCTTAAAGTGCTTAAATAAAAACACATCCCAAAAAGACAGACCCCCGCATACCATTACAGCAACACTGTATACATTTCAGAAAGCGTCAAAAATAACTCAAAATTTATTCTAATCACTTATTTCTAGATTTACATAAAAATTTTAAACCAGTTTTTAGGCTGACATTTAGTACTGCGTGGGCCTTTACTGACTGACTTTTTTGACAACTCGCATTTCTCTTACAGTTAAGCTCAAAGGCTGGAAATTTCAGCTTAATAGTTATTTTTTGCTGCGTGAACTTGAAAGATAGAAACTTATAATCGTAAATAAAGACCATCTTTATGATGATTCATAATTGCTTGAAACCAAAGTGTGGATAATTATTGTTTATTTTTTTTTATTTTATTTTATTTATTTATTTATTTTTTTTTTTGTGATAATAAACTTTTGGTGTAAAACAAGTTTGAATATTTTATCTAATATTCATTAAAACCAGGAAACGAACAATTTAATATTTATGTTTATTGATAAATAGTCACAGAGAAAGGCATGTTTACGATACAGCTACGAAATAAAATGGCGCACATCATAAAAATTGCATAAAATGTAAATAAAATTATTCAGAATATTATAAAAATGACTAAAGAAAATTTGACGAATATTTAGGTGAAAGAATTTTTAAAAGTCGTTTTTTTGCATTTAAATAAAAATGTTAAATTTCTGTTGTTTCTTAAAACCCCAGACATTTCTTAAATTCAAAAATTTATGCTTTTATTGAAAGAAAAATATTTGTTAGAATTTAAAACACACACACAGAAATAAAATATGTATATATTAGCTTGGGGAAAAAGTAATCCATTATTTTTTCGGTAGACGTCTGTAGTGATCGATATCTCGTGAGGTATATATGAAACAATTTCAGATTTATGCTCGTTGGAAAGGTGACATTTGACACTAAAATATCCTCTTGCGGTTTTTTGTTTGATTTATTCAGTTACGAGTACAAGGTTTTAAAAATGGAAGACAACAAACAGAAAATTCGATACATTTTAGTTTTTCTTTTAAAATGGCGAAAATGCTAACCAGGTGGCTTAAATTGTGAAAGGTGTTTATCGTCCTATATATGACTGTAACAACCAGTTACGCACAATTTTGGTTTCGTCGATTCCGTTTGGGTATTTGGATGCTAAAGATACACCTCGCATGGATACAACATCGTCGAGAATGTCTATAAAATATCAAAAATTATCAAACTTGACAGCATGTCAGCAGTCGTAGCTTCGCACAAGACCTAAAAATCTACATGAAAATTGTTTTAAACCTTTTTACAAAGCGAATCTGAAAGAAGTTACAAAAAGTTCACGTAAAAATAATGGATTTCTTTTTCCCCAAACTAATATAATGTAAAATATATTAAGTAATTAAGTAATTTTCATTAATATACATTAAGTAATTTTCAACACTGGACAGAGAAAAGAACATATTTTAGTAAAATACATTTATTATAATAGAAAATGTTTAGTCAGTATAAATTACAAAACATAACGAATGTTTATTTATAAGATTTGTGTAGTTTCAATTAGAGTTCAGAAATTCGGTGTTATTATTTTTCACTTAATTTATTTCAGCATTTCTAAAATATTATTATTATACGGAAAATTTTATTTGTGCTGGTATTAAATTAAAACTTCGTGTAATTAGGAGATTTCAACTGACATAATAAGAAGATATATAATGAGCAAAATTTTAAAGATTCTTATTTAATCCTTTTCACGATTGATACTGTAATATATATATATATATATATATATATATATCTATTTTAAAATAGATAAAAATATATATATATATATATATATATATATATATATTATCATCTTGTTTATAATTGATTATATTTGAAATTATGAAGTTTGTAACCTAGGTAAATTAAATTTGGGTAATTAATACATATTTACAGAATTTTTTCCGCAGATTGATATTTTAAAATCCTTTATAATTTATCAGTCTATTCATGATTTACAATGTGTTACAAATTTTTTTTTTCTTATTACATCAGCAAAAGTTTCATTTGGCACATATATTTGAAATTATACATTATATAGCTAAACTGTAATAATTAACAAATATACAGAGCGATTTACACAAATTGAATTCTTAAATATTTAATCTTTAATAAAATTTGTTTACAAAATTTATATTATTGGAAAATATGTTTAATTTTCTTTCTAAAACAAAATTTTTTGTTTCCTTAAAATTAAGACTTGATATTTTTAGACAAAACTAATGCACGTAAGAAGAAAGGACTTTCTGAATCACACACACGTGTATCACGAATGCTTAACCCACGTGGTACTAAACACTACCGCCATCTAGTGAGCGAAAACGTATCTTTGAAATTTTCTTCAGGAATACCAATTTGAATCACTAGGTCCCTCGCCTAAAATAATTTTTTTTCACTTTAAATTCTGCAATGACTTCTCGTCGCAATATTAATAAATTGCAAGTCATTTTGGGAAGACAATTAAGAAATATCTATTTTATTTTTATCAGAAAAGATATTTTCGATTTTTCATATCGAAATTCAGTTAGTACAGTTCATATTTTAAAACCTCACACTTGGCCGAATCATCAGAGAAGCAGCTTAATCACTGTTACTGGATTAATTTTTATAAGGATAGGAACTAGTATTATCTGCCTGCTTACCAACCCATGAGGAAGGGGTCGTTATGACAAAGGAAATGTAAGGGTCTTTGTAGACATCCTATTAGATTGCCACACACATTTACAAGTATTTAAAAAAGTGACTGCGACACTTTTAGAAACATACTCTGTGATTATAATTTTAAAACTGTAAATGCTATGGGGTATAAAATGGAAGTCTTACATAGCCAAGTACAATTCAGGAAAGTAATACCCTAATTTCATTTCGATGAAAACAACTCTGGGATACATAAATTTAGCTAATCGATTTTCCAAGTGAAGGTAGTCAGCAGATGGCGAGTCCGATATTTAAACATGAACACTTTGGAATATATCAGGGGCATTCTGGGAAAAGTAAATGCAACTTCATCATCCCCGAAAGAGAAACACCCAAAACAACGTTGCTGAGTTCTGTTGCGGTCGGAATTCATTTAAAAAAGTATACCTTTTTGCCTTTATACCTTATGCCTTTTTAAATATATAAAATATTGGTATAAGTGCTTATATGTAAGGAGACAATGAGTTAGGTAAGTGGAATGGAAGGTACAGGTTTCCACTACACGTTATTTTAACTCCCGTTACGTTACGCTATACATAACTATGGTCTAATAGCAGATATTAGTAACAGGTATTTTTTATTTTTCACTATGATTTTGAATTTTAAAAGTGAACTTGTCTTTAAATACTGTGTGTTTCCGATCTAAAGTATATGAAGGGGATCACAGCTAATACTATTCACAATGACATCTTGTGGAAAGGCGCCACCTAGTGACAAAAAATGTAAGAAAAGGATGGTTTTAAATATACGTTTTACAAAATTTTTTGCCCGTTCTTTTCGAGAATATATAAATAAAGATTTATTAAGCTCATTGTGCTTTACCTATAATTTTTTTTATTTCTCCGAAACATTTTCAAAACAAATGCTTTGTTATAAAAATAAAAAATATTCATTTTTTCTATGAATATATATAAGGCAGTGAACTTCTAACGCATTGATGCTAATCAAAATAAAAGTAATTGATTTCATAACCAGAAACGCTGCCCAAATAACCAAACAAGTTTTTTTTTCTTAATTTTTCCTTTTTTAAGTAAAAATACTTAAAATGGAACCTCGGCAATTTATACTTATTTACTTACTTTTATTCACACACACACTTAATTTTATTTTTGAGAGTTGCTAAATCTTTTTTTTTTTTGGGGGGGGGGGGGGGGAACTTTTGACAGAGGCTAAAAAAATATTTAAAAAAAATCGCTTTCTTTCGCTACGGTTTCATGATCGTGAAAGAACATCATCGAAGACCTTAACCATACGCATGGCGGCTCGCTTCGCTGAGTCCATTCTTTACCGCGCATGCTGCACGATAAGGGGTCGAGGGGAGGGAAGTGGAGGGAGGGGATGAGAGGAATAAAAAATATGACACTTGGGCGCACAAAGTGGAGGGAATGCGCGCACACACTGACCCATAAAAACATGTGTTTGCCTCGCGCATTACTTGCCCAGTTATGTGGATTACAGCACTTAATTCGTATGTTTTCTGTCCAGATGTTTTTTTTTCATGACGTTATCATAAAAAGTGAAATGGTCCTTCAGAGCAGATTTAATAGATGCACGTAGAGAGAGAGGAAGGATGGAAAACTAAAATTTTTTTGTTTTTATTAAGTCACATTGTATTTGTGTTAATCCAGATTTCAACATTCCCTCTTTCAAAAGGGAGGAACCCATAATTCATTTATTAAATAACGCTAAACAGATACCAAAACTACATGAAACAATATAATTGTATGTAAATAAGTATGTATATGTGTAGATGTACAAGCATGATCATATGTTTAATTTAAAAATATGAACTAATCTTTATTAAAAACAATTGTTATGGATTGAGAAATCTGTTAAATATACTGCCATGAATGGTATATAATAAATAGTTCTTCTTAAACGGAATGAAATTAGTAGTGTTTGTGCGGATATTTTTCATACGGAATTTTTATGAAGTATTATCACAAATACACACACATGAATACACAGATATATCTGATGCATATATACATGCTTCCTGTATATCTGGGTATCTATATCTCCTTATAGTCCTGTGTGATGCTTCATCGTTGTAAAGGAGTACCCCTAGGAGGAATCGGGAATGTACGTAGGGAGTGTGCGCTCCTGGAAGGGATTATACACTCCCGACGTGTCCCAAGGTGTGAAGACCATTCCACTATGCTCAGTTAAGGAACGCAGGCAAAGGAGCCGTCTTCTACATTCGGGTGCTTATGATGATAATAATAATAATAAAGAATAATTTGATTTATCAATGAAGATTTTGTGGACTCCCATTCAATTATCAAGAAGGCAATTCTCTATTTCACATCAGCAACAGTACAAAACATTGGTTTGCTGTTAAGAAAATGACATTTAAGAGTAACCAGTATGTTCACCTGACCTAAAACTCAGAAAATGTCGGAGCATTTTTCTCATTACAATTACGCAAATGTCCAATTCACATTCATTTCATATTGTTTTCGTGAATAGTTCAAATCAATTTAAAACAATACTACATGTGTATATATACACAACAAAGGAGCATTCCCCTTAATTTCCTATGCAACTGTAGTGTACTTTAAAGAGAAGGAATGCACCATTGGCGAAAAGAGGACTTGAAAGCTACAAGGTTGTTAGTTGTTTGTTATTCATAGGTTGTTAAATGTAGTGCATAAATATGATTTAAAGTCATAGTCTGTACTTTCATCACTTATATTTTGATCAGCTGTGTTTCTAAGAACTGTATTAAACTATTTTGTTACTTTTATTTAGATTCACATTATTTTGAGCATTACGTAACAATGTATTTTAATCTTCTCCCCCCTTTGTCAGCAAATAATAAATCCTCCATCAATCTTCACGAGTATCAGGCTGCCTTCATGTATATATGTTGTCTTTTTTATGGTTTAGCATAGTTTTGGGGTGTGATGGCTTAGTTTTGTCTATTGTCTTTGAGATTGCAGGAAAACTATACTTTGTCCCATATTAATCAAATATCTCCTATGTTGCAACTTTACTCTATTTTTCCTTTTGTTCTGTTCATTACAATAACTCAATTTCATTAGGACTTTTGATAAGTTTGCTTATTTTTTTAACGCATACTTCCAGTATAAAATTTTTTTTTGAATATATACATGGTAATTCTGCTTTTGCTCTAAAGGAATTGCTTATCTTTGCATATTGATTTCTTTCTTTCTAATCTTGTATTAAGTACAATGTTTCTAACTTTGCTTTATACACACACATAGATCATTTGATATATATATATATCAGACTGATATATATATATATATATATATATATATATATATATATATATATATATATATATATATATATATATATATATATATATATATATATATATATATATATATATATATATATATATATATATATATATATATATATATATATCAGACGATTATATATATATTACATCAGACGATTTTAGATGTTGCTACTTAAATTTCCACCACACAATGTTCAGTTTTTGTAAGTTGGCCGCCTACCCTGTCTCGTGCTTAGCGTACCTGAGTGCGGATGAGGAGGACTTGGGTTTAAATCCTGGGTTAGGTATGGAGGTTTTCTTTCTCCGTGTTTCTTTGTCCCTTCTCCTGAGATGATGCATGAATGTGGCCCACCCTATAAACAAGTCTGTGGTGGTGTGACGTGGGTAAAGCTACTGGCCTCCGTCACTTGGTTCACAGGTGCCCACCGGGTAATGATAAATGAATAGCAGTTTCCGGCCTTGTTGTGGTGAAGGGTTAATCACCCAAGTGCTCGCCATTACAAAAAAAAAAATTTTTTTTGGTGTAAATTTATCATTTCGGTATCTACTTTTTCATAAAATTTGTTTATCGAAAATTGAATCTTAAAATAAAAAATTCAATCATTTGATCTGAGTTTCGAAATATTTTCACCCATACTTGCTTGAAAATTTTTTTTATATTTATTTTGTTAATAATAACTGTTTTAAAAATAAAATGAAGAAAAAAAATAATTTTGCTCCCTACGAGAGGTACGATTGATATTTTGTTTTCGACACGATTTCCAACTCTTTCGCAGAATCCTGAGAGATTAAAATCCAATTTATATCGTATAAAGCCATTTCGCACCAAATGGCGCAGTTTTGGCACCACGCTTCTTTGCGGTATTTTTTTTTTTTTTTTTTTTTTTTTTTTGCAATCCATTGTGGCCAGTCCATCATCTTAATTTCTTTTTTTTTTCTTTTCTCTAAATGACACTGATCGCGGCACGAGCCGGAGAGTGATTGGACAGTTTCGCTGACGTCACACGAGGAAAAAAGAGCTCGGATAAACAGCTTATCTGGTTTAATGGTCGTAAATAGAAAACATCGCTTCACCCACTCAGAAGATTCTTTTCTGGAATCTAAATGTTCCTATATCCTTTAATTTCATTTCGCGCTTTCTCGGTTTATGACCCCCATTAAGGCGAAGTAAACAGAGGTTTCGCCGCGCCAACAATCCACCGACGCCAACAGAAATCTCATTCCTGACGTCACGAGGCGTAGTCCGAAACCGAATTGGCTTCATAAAAAAGGACTATTTGGCGTCGATAACCCTTCAGCCCCATTAAGATGGTTTCCAAGGTCCCCGGCGTCCATTTAGCACTCTGAAACTTTAATCCCACTAAGAGGGGCGCCGTTGCCACCTACCAAGTCCTTCATCGTGAAGAGTTTAGTCTCTCTCACCCACTCCGCGCAATTGTTAAAATTCGCCAAAAACATCAGAAGAAAACACGTCAAAATAATGGCAACAATATACACTCTGCTAATCGAATTAGCAGTACAAATACTTTATAAGTACTCCATTCAAACAGATATTTGTTATTTAAAAAACAAATTCGTTATATTTAAAAGATAATTATTTCTTCTTAACAGCAGATACTCAAAGAAGTTGTCATTAGTGTACTAGAATTTGATATGAAAATGTAATAAATTCATTTACAGATGTGGATTGGGCAAACTAGGTTTATAGCCTCAATTTCGGAAGGAGCTCTAGGTATTAAATAGAAGACCTACATGTTAAATTAGAAGAATAGGCCTACATGAAAAATAACATATTAAAATTTAAATAATTAATATAAAAGTGTAAATTATACTCTTTTTCTTATATTCTAAATACAATTCATTAAGAAGCATAGCATTTGAATTTCAATGACATAATTTTCAAAAAGGAAAAAGCATAAAATTCAAGATATAATTTTTTTAAAAAAAATTATACATATAAATTACTGTTAATTATCGAATATTTAATATTGGCTCTATAGGTAAATTAAAAAAAAATGAATTTAGTGAATGTATTTAAAACAAAATAGAGTAAAATTCTCTTAAAGTAACTCGAAATATACAATAAATTATAATAATTGAAATTGTAAGAGGTTAAAATACATTTTTGTGGATTTTTAAGAATTAAAGTGAGAACAATTTAAATTATGTGAAGCGAGATTTAAATAACTTTTAATACCATAAAATGGTCAACTATTTAATAGTAATATGATTTTTTTCTATTAATAATGCTGTTTTATAGTAAATGTAAAAAAAATACTCCTTAAAAATATTATTGAACTTTTTTCAAAGTAAAAGTAGAATGTTAGTAATTTTCCAACATATTGTTCAAGAGTTATAACTAATTAACGGGAACAGGTAATTGTAAGATAAAATGATTATAATATTAAACTAAAGAAGAAGAACAGATACGAAAAAAATGTATAATGGAACTGGAGATAAAAAGTAAAATCTTTTATTCCTTATCATTTGAAGCAGGAAAAGTGAAATGGTGTTTCGAAATATATTTTTTTAAATATGAAGAGTAAAGCATAAAACAAGAAAATCGTTTTATATTTGCTGAGAACAGTGTTAAAATAATATCCTGTTATTTTATCTAAGTGTAATTTAATCGTATATCGTTTTCCAATAATTTGTTAAGTCCAGTGTCATTATCATTTTTGGGGCTATTTTTATTTTAACATATCAAACACAAATAAGTTTTAAAACTCTACATATATATTTAAGTGCAAATCAATTAAATTTTTTATTTGAAAATAATTTTTAATACTTATTACAAATTTCATATTTATAAATATTCTGCAAGATTAGTAGCTTCGATAACTTTCAGTGCTGTTGAAAGAAAATGCAGCGCCAAATAATGGATAAGATATGCTTAAATTTAAAAACATCAAGAAATTTAGTGATGCAAATTTTATTAAAAGTGTTAAATTTCATTGGTCTCAGTAACAAAGTATTACAAACGAAAAACACACTGCGACGCAACGTAATTTTAACCATAAAATACAATCTCATCATAATTTTAAACACTGCACAAGTGATGTGATCGACACCTGAGTTGTCACACTCCTCTTCAAACTAACCAATGGAGGGAACATTGGACACGATGGGATTTCTATTGTATATAGGCCTTCTCAGCACGATTATCTTCGTCTAAATCTTTACTGAATTAATGATAAAAAAAGCTAATAGAAAAGCACATTCATTACATTTAGCTAACCGAAACCGCAAGGCACATTCGACCTCTCTTGATTTTGAGCCACGGTCAAGCAAAGAGGTCGATCACTGAGCTGGCTTTCACCCTTTTAAACTTCCCTGTACCTAGCCCAAAATTTGGCTCAATCATTTTGCTGGAAGCTCTTAAGAATGGAAATATATGTAATTTATATGCACGGAATACTTGATCTGCAAACCCCAGAGATATCATTTTACTAGGAAGACAGTGTGAAAAAGACCTATTTGGCATGCTCCATGAACTAAACATGACGAAGTTATCAGTATGAAGTGTGTGCTCCATGGATAGGACCTATTTTGCAGTGTATTCTTCGAATGACTAGGTATCGAACCCACTACCTCTCGTATAAGACAGCGATGAAACATGAACAGGACATACATATCATTATGAAAAAATTAGTCATTTTATATTATGAAAAATTTGTTTGAAAATATTCAATGAAAACAGAAAAGGGCTAGAAAAAGAAATATTAAACTATTTTCAATATGGCGACAGTCCCTCTTTTTTTGTGGTGGGCGTCTCTACCTGCGGACGACCTTTCCAAGGTAAAATCCGATGATGGGAGTTGCGCATTCCGCTCTCTACCCACTCTCGCCGACTGGTCACAACACCGCAAACACTCCAGATCAAGAACTCCACCCGAGACAGAAAAAAAAAAAAAAAAATTCAGTTCCATCTTCTTTTGTTGACCAAACAAAGACTGCATTCCACCCTTGCCTTTTTTTTTTTTTTTTTTTTTCCTTTTTTCCTCCCCAAAAAGCCCGCTTTTAAAAAGAAAATGGCGAAATGAACTGCAAACTTGGCGTGTGTGTGTCACGATTTTCAAGGGCCTTCCATCATCTGTTTGATGAGTTGGAATAAGGAAATGAGTTGGAAAACAGAAAACCATCTTGAGAAGGTCGAGCGTGCCGCCAAGAGCGCCAGAAAGATTTCGATTATGTACACACTGAGGATTCACAGTGATTGACCTTATCGGTTCCAGATTGGATACTGTTGATTCTCCTCTTTTTTCCCCTTATTTTCAGATATATAATTCTGCGAGGTCAATACTCGGATGGGTGCAAAAAGAATCCATTGTCTGAACTTCACTGAATTGACAAGGAGTCACAGTGGAAGGAATAAAACATTGTGGTTTTGTCTCCTACAGAAATAACAGTCATGAGAAAGAAATGTTCTAAGCATTGGCGACAAAATTCGAATTCGTAAAACTGTTGACAAATTCACTCTTGATGAGGAAGAAATATATTTTGGGTAAAATCCTAATATCTGGTTCAGCTTCAACGCAGTATTTAATATTTCAATCAAACTGGAATTCGTTACAAAATCGTAGATGATTTCAGGCACAAGTTGAAACTCATCATGCAAAATAAATTTGTTCTGGCGCAGTAATCTACAGACTTGGCTTATTTGCCACTTGTTTTGGGAACTTGAATTTAGCCTTTCCTTTGAATTGGTTTCTTAGGTTATGTTTTTAAATTAGTTCACAGCTCTCTTACGAATAAAAGGTCCTGAGTTCGATCCCAGTCTTCTTTTTGAACAACGAAATACAGGTGATCCGCTTCTGATTTATGTATACACATCAGTCGGAGGAAAAAGTTTGTTTGTGATTGATTTCGGTTATCAATCATGAAACAAGTGTGTGTATATATATATATATATGGTGTTTGGTGGATATATGGTGTATGGTGGATAAGGTGTTTATCGTCCTATATAAGACTGTAACAACCAGTTACGCACAATTTTGGTTTCGTCGATTCCGTTTGGGTATTTGGATGCTAAAGATGCACCTCGCATGGATACAACATCGTCGAAAATGTCTATAAAATATCAAAAATTATCAAACTTGACAGCATGTCAGTAGTCGTAGCTTCGCACAAGACCTAAAAATCTACATGAAAACTGTTTTAAACCTTTTCACAAAGTGAATCTGAAAGAAGTTACAAAAAGTTCACGTACTTAAACTAAAGCACAAAACTTAAACTAAATGAATATGCCTTTTCATTATATATATATATAT